>PVKS010013663.1:0-50244 GCA_004027875.1 Aplodontia rufa
TCTTATGAAGGAAGGATTTTGCAAATGTATCACGTAAGTATTAGCATTTGGCATTTTTATTCTATGGATCTAATACATGAGATTTTCTATCTTACTTCCAAGCCTGGGGTTTAGGTCCAGTCTCCACAAATGCGGTAAACAATCTGGCTCTTGACTCTGAGTTTGGCTAACTTCGCTCAGCATGATTTTTTCCAATGTCGTCCATTTACCTTTAGTAGATGCAATATCATTGTTTCTAATAACTGAGTAGAACTCCATTGTGTGTGTATATATACTTTTGGTCCATTCATCCAGTGAGAGGCATCTAAATTGGTTCCATAATTTAGCTATTATAAATTGAAATACTATGAAGATGGATTTTGCTATGTTGCTGTAATGTGAGGATTCTAACTTCTCTGGGAAAATACTCAGAAGAGGGATAGCTAGCTCATATGATGGATCCAACTATAATTTTTTGAAGAATCTCCACACTGCTTTCCAGAGCAGCTGGACCAGTCTCTGCAATTCTATCAACAGTGTGCTAGTGCTCTTATCACCCCACAAACCATCCAGCATTTGTTATTGTGTATATTCTTCATCTTTGCCAGACTGACTGGAGTGAGGTGAAATCTTAATGTAGTTTTGATTTGCATTTCTCTGATTTCCAGTGATTTAGAACACTTTATCATGTATTCATTGGCTGGCCCAGTGCCCTCAGTTGAGAAGTTTCTGTTTAGCTCTTTGGCCCATTTATTGATTGGATTGTTTGTTTTTTATTATTGAGTTTTTTGAGTTCTATATAAATTTTGGATATTAGAGCCCTGTAGAGGGGTCACAGGCCATGATTCTCTCCCATTCTGTAGGTGGTCTCTAGACTGTTTTGACAATTTCCTTGGCTGTACAGAAAAATTTTAGTTTAATAGCATCCCACTCAATCATTTTTTACTGTAATTCTTTCACTTTAGGAGTCTCCTTGAGAAAGTCACTGCCAACTCCCATATGCTGGATTGTTGGTCCTATGATTCTTCTAGTAGTTGTATGGTAACTGGTTTAATTTCTAATTCCTTGATCCATTTAGATATGATTATGTGCAAGGTGAGAAATAAGGATGTAATTTCAATTTTCTGCAAGTGGCTGTCAAGTTTGTCCAGCACCATTTGTTGAATAGGTTGTCTCTCTTCCATGTTATATTTTGACCCCTTTGTCAAAGATCAGATGTTTAATGATTTGTAGGTTTGTCTCAGAGTCTTCTACTCTATTAATTGGTCTTCATTCCTATATTGATACCAGTAATATGCTATTTTTAATCCTATAGCTCTATAGTATAAATTTAGATCTGGTATTGCAAAACTGCCTTTTCGCCTTTCTTGCTTAGTAATGTTTTGGCTATTCCAAGTTTCTTCTTGTTCTATATAAATTTGAGAATTGCTTTTTCTGTATCTGCACAGAATGACATTGGAATCTTGATGGGGATTGCACTGAATCTGTATAGTGCTTTTGGCAGAATGGCCATTTTAATTATATTTATTCTGCCTAACCAAGAGCACGGAACATCTTTCCATCTTCTCAGGTCTTCTGCAATTTCTGTTTTCAGTGTTTGATAATTTTCCTTGTAGAGTCTTTTATTTGTCTTGTTAGATTAATTTGCACATATTTTATTTTTTTAGAGGATATTGTGAATGGGACCTATTTCCTAATTTCTTCTTCTGCCCTAATATTGTTTGCATACAGGAAAGCTATTTATTTATGGGTGTTGATCTTATAGCTTGCTACTTTGCCCACATCTGTTTATTAGCTCCAGTAGTTTTCTGGTGGTGTTTTTTTTGGACTTTCCAGATATAGGATCATGTCATTAGCAAAAAGGGATAGTTTGACTTCCTCCTTTCCTAATATGATTTCTTTGATTTCCTCCTCTTGCCGGATTGCTCCAGCCAGGGTCTCAAGGATTATATTGAATAAAAGTGGTGAAAGTGGGCAGCCTTGTCTTGTTCTCAAGTTCAGTGGAAATGCTTTCAACCTTTTCCCATTTAATATTATAGTAGCTGAGGGTTTGACATATATGGCCTTTACAAAGTTAATATAAGTTCTTTTGATCCCTATTTTCTCTAGCGTTTTGATCATAAATGGGTCCTGGACTTTATCTAAGGCCTTTTCTACATCTATTGAGATGATCATATGGTTTTTGTCCTTAATATTCTTTAAGTGATTAATTGCATTTATTCATTTGCATATGTTGAACCAGCCTTGCATACCTGGAATGAAGCCCCCTTGATCATGATGAATAATTTTCTTGATGTATTTTTGAATGCAGTTTGCAAGAACCTTACTAAGGATTTTTGCATCGATATTCATGACGGATATTGGTCTGTAGTTTTCTTTTTTCAAAGTGTCTTTGTTGGGTTTTGGTATCAGATTTATAGTTGCTTCATAAAAAGTGGGAGAGTCCCTTCTTTTTCAATTTCTTGGTATATCTTAATAAGGAGAGATGTTAGCTCTACTTCAAAAGTGTGGTAAAACTCCACAGAGAATCCATCAGGTCCTGGGATTTTCTTCTTTGGAAGACTTTTAATTGCTCTATGGATTTTGGTAACTGTTATTGGGCTATTTAGGATTTCAATTTCATCCTGTGTCATTTTGTGGATGCTGTATGTGTCTAGAAATTTGTCCATGTCATCCACATTATCTGATTTAGAGGGGTATAGTTCTTCAAAATATGTTCTGATAATCTGTTTGATTTCAAAGGGGTCAGTGGAGATCACCCCCTTTTCCCTGGTGATTTTGTGGATTTGCTTTGATTCTCTCCTTCTTTCAATTAAATTAGCTAGGGGTCTGCCAATTTTATTTATTTTTTCAAAGAACCAGCTCTTTGTTTCGGCATTTCTTTCAATTATTATTTTTTTTTTTTGTTCTCAATTTCATTGATTTTAGCTTTGAGCTTAATTATTTCCTGTCTTCTCCTGGCTTTGGAACTAGATTGTTGTTCCTTTTGAAGAGATTTGAGTTGTATCATAAGCTTATCATTAGGGATCTCTCTGGATTCTTTTTTTTTTAAGAGAGGGACAATGAGAAAGAGAGGAGAGAGAGAGAGACAGAGAGAGAGAGAGAGGAACGAGAGAGAGAAACAATTTTTTAATTTAGTTTCTCATGTGTCTTTCATTGCTCCGAGACTGTGTTGTGTATGTGGTGCTGGGGTTCAAACTCATGTACCTGTGCATGCCAGGCAAGTGCAGTAACTGCCAAGCCACCACTCCAACCCCTCTCTCCTGATTCTTGATGTGGATGCTCAGTGCAATAAATTTTCCCCTTAAGAATGCTATCATGCTGTCCCAAAGGTTTCAGTACATTGTGTCTTCATTCTCATTCTCTTCCAAGAATTCCTTAATTACAGTTCTCATGTCTTCTTGGATTCATTCTTCATTTAAATGGGTGTTATTCAATCTCCACATATATGTGCATTTTGTGCCATGAATTTTGCTATTAATTATTTGGGTCATGGCATCATGGTCTGATAGGATACGCAGAATAATATCTACTTTTTTATATTTGCTGAGATTTCCTTTGTGAACTAGAATATGATCTATTTTGGAGAAGGATCCATGTGCTGCTGAGAAGAACATATACTCTGTCAATTTGGGGTGGATTATTCTATAGATGTCTGTTAATTTTGTTTGATTGATGGTGTTGTTTGATTGATGGAGATCTCTTTATTTTTCCTTTGATTTGATGATGTGTCTATTGGTGATAAAGGAGTGTTAAATTCTCCCAGTACTATCGTGTTGAGGTCTACAAGTGGTTTTATATCTTGAAGTAATTTTTTCACATACTTGGGGGCATTGGTGTTTGGAGAGTATATATTTGCTATAGTTATTTCTTCCTGTTGTATTGTTCCCTTTATTAGGATGTAGTGAACTTCTTTATCTCTTTTGATCAATTTATGTTTGAAATCCTCTTTCTCAGATATAAGAATTGCAATTCCAGCTTGCTTTTTAAGGCCATATGCCTGGTAGGTTTTTTTTCCATCCTTTTATCCTTAATTTGTGGGTTTCATTGGCTGTAAGGTGGGTTTCCTGTAAGCAACATATTGTTGGATTTTGTTTTTTTTATCCAATCTGCTAGTCTGTATCTTTTGATTGGTGCATCAAGACCATTCACATTCAGTGTTAGAATAGTTATATAGTTGTAGTTCATATTCATTCTGTTTTATTAGTAAGTTCCGTGTTATTTTGGTCTCTATTGATATCATGTAGTTTTATTGAATTTCCTCTGTTTGCAGGTTTTGGGGAATGTTAGCTTGTTCTTCTATCTGAATTTTATCTTTGAGGATTCTTTGTGATGCTGGCTTTCTGTTCATGAATGCTGCAAATTTGTTCTTATGATGAAAAGTTCTTATTTCCCCCTAAATTTGAAGCTGAGTTTTGCTGGTTATAGTATTCTTGGCTGCATGTTGTATTCATTCAGGCACTGAAGGATCTCCTTCCAGCACTGAAGGATCTCCTTCCTTGATCTTCTCCCTTCCAAAGTTTAAACTGAAAAGTTAGATGTGATTCTTACTCGTTTGCCTCTGAATGTGATTTGGCATTACTCCCTTGCCACTTTCAACGTTCTTTACTTGATTACCCTGTTGTAAATTTTAAAATTGATGTGTCTTGGTGAGCTTCACATTTAATGAGGCCTGTTGGATGTCCTATAAGCTTTCTGGATGCGCATATCTGACTCCATTTTTATATGGGCAAATTTTTCTTTAGCAATTTCCTTGAGAATGTTTCTTATCCCATTCTTTTGTGTTTTGATTTCATCCTGTATTCCAATTCCTTTTATATTGTTTCTTCTCATTTCATCCCAAACATTTTTAAAATTCTGTTTGTGTTCTGTTTTTTTTTTTCTTTATTGTCATCTGTGTACTGTAGCTTGCTCAGTCTGTCTTCATTGACAGAAGTTCTTGCTTCAAGAGCTGAGGTTCTGTTTTTTATAGAAATTAGTCTATTATTAAATTCTTCCATAATTCCTCTCATGTCATTGACAGCAGATTTTATCCCTGTTACTTCCTTTTTGAGTATGTCTGTTTCTTTGATAATAGAGTTTTTCATCTCTTGAGTTTTCTCACTTAGTCCCTTCATTATATCTTCTTTTAGCTCATTGTTCCTTTAGAAATCAGATCATTGGTAATATTTTCAAGGTTTTCATCTCAACTCCTATCTGTGGCATTCTTTTTAGCAGAGTTCTGGATTTGCGGTGACAGCTCCTTGTTCGATTCTTTTTTTTTTTTAAATAGAGAAGGACAGGGAAAGAGAGAGAGAGAGAATCAATTTTTATTGAGTTTTTCACATGGCTTTTGTTGCTCTGACACTTAGCTGTGTGCGTGGGTTGTTGGGATTTGAACCTGTGTACTTGCACAGGCCAAGCAAGCACTATAACCACCAAGCCAATGCTCCAGCCCCCTTGATTCTTCATTTTTGAAGACCTTCTTGTGGATCTCTAAATTGAGATTTCCTGCGGGAAGGTAGGCAGTTCTCCAGGTGGTTTTTTCCTTGCAAGTCAAAGGGTGAGATTAGCCACCAATTCTTTGATGATCACCTTCTTCCAGATGCTGTTTCTCCCTGGATTCTCGTGTTGCTCTATATACCCTTTGGTTCCAGGCTCAAGGTTGCAAATATGAACCTACAAAAATGTGGAGTGTCAGGTAGGCAGTGCTGCTCCAGGTGGGGAACCACCCCTGGTTGGTCCTGAGCAGGGTTGTTCTGAACGGGGATCCTATCGGTGTTGTCCTGAGCACCTTCTGGTGAAACTCAAACAGGCCCTGACAGGCATGCACAGCATCAGGTAGGCAGTGCTGCTCTGGGTGGGGAACCTCCCCTGGTTGGTCCTGAGCAGGGGCTACTCTAAGTGTCAGCCCTACTGGTTGTATTTTGAGTGCCTGCTGATGGTACTCAAACATCCCCAACAGGAATGTGGGTCATTAGGTAGGCGAGGCTGCTCTAGGCAGGGAATCTCCCTTGGTTGGTACTGAGCAGGGTTGTTCCAGACAGGCATCCTACCACCAGTGGTGTCCTGAGAGCCTTCAGTGGGACTTGAATAGCCCCCAACCTGAATGCTAGGCATCAGATAGGTGGAGTTGCTCCAGTCAGGGAACCTCCACTGGTTGGTCCTGAGCAGGGATGCTCTGGAAGGGGGTCCCATGGGTCATGTTCTGAGCACCTTCCGGCAGGACTCTAAACCAAGAAATGACATTTCTATTCAGATTTCCTCAATTCTCAAAGTACTCTTTACCTCCTTAAATATTACTCCTATATTCCTCCCCTTTGAATGTACCCTCATCAACTCACCCCTGCCCCACACCATAAAACTCCTTACACTATAACAGCTGTTCAATTGGTAAGGTAGAAATGGATTTAGGAGCTTTTCCCTGAGTGCATTTATTATAGGAAACACATATTTTAGAGTCAATATTTTGCAGCAGAGCAATCTGCTAAACTATC
Organism: Aplodontia rufa; assembly: GCA_004027875.1. Classification (NCBI taxonomy): domain Eukaryota; kingdom Metazoa; phylum Chordata; class Mammalia; order Rodentia; family Aplodontiidae; genus Aplodontia; species Aplodontia rufa. Next base: position 6,456 of record PVKS010013663.1, read on the forward strand.
TGAAGCCTCAGGGAGCTGTGAGGTAGCAAAATTCCTACAGTGTCCAACCACATCCATTCCCTTTGATCCACACTGTGTAATTCCTGGAGCCTGCTATTTGAATAATGTCAGAACACTAGAGAAATGGATGAAAACTATAATAGGTTTTTAAAAAAGTATACATGTAGATGTTGGGTATGGGTAGAATGGGTAGTTTTATTTAGAACAGTCCATTTTCACTAATTTCTGATTGGGTCAATAATAAAGTACTATAAAGAAATCTCAAAGAAAATATATGCAGTAACTTAAAAAACACTTCAAGTGACACATGATAGAATAGGGAACATTGCAGTATACACCTCAGATAACCCCTTAGCATGAAAATACTCACTGTCCCTGGTGCCTGGAGAATTGGCTGCTGGTGGCTCATAGCTGGGTCCCTTACCACTAGTTGCCATTAACTCAAACAAAGTGTTTCATCTAAGTTTCTACTTCTTTCCCAAGGGCAATCTGCATTTAATAATTGATCAATGTGATAATACAAAGGCCTGGTCCTCTTGATTTTGGGGCAGGGGACAATAGGGACCTCCTAACTCCAGAGCCCCTATAGTATTGATAGAAACCTCCACTGTACTGCACTGCTGTTCCCCTCCATCTTCTGCCTTATACTGTGCCTCTGCCTTCCACAAGTCTTGTTTCTAAGTGAGGTAGCAAATGTGGAAAAGGGTCCTGGAGGTACTGATCAATAGGAATGGAACACAAAGTTGCATAAGGAAGATTTTATTAATACAGACACATCCTCCAATGATACAGAATTTAACACTCTACTAAGCACATTGGGAGAAAGTGCTCCTAGGACAATTCTGGCAACTTTGATAAGGTTTTAATTCATAGTAATGAAGTGGAGATGTTAATTCTTTCATAGCAAAGGATGGAAAGTTTCAGGTAATTGGGCATCCAAGTGTGAATATGTTACCTACAATAAAAAATCTTACCATATGACAATATTCCACATAAAGACCTATGAATAATTTTTTTCCAAAGCAATACAGTATTTTTTGGTAAGAAAAAAAGTAGAATAAATAATCACAGTAATAAGATTCTTTGTAGGCCAGGGTTGATAGAGATGATATTAATTAATTTTAGTCCCCAACAGCAACAGAGATGGTTTGATCCTAAAATAATAGAAGTACTTAACCATGAAAGCAATATAGTGCATGAAATTATTGTAAAATTCTTAATAGATAAAACTCAATTTTCCTGGGCTCAAAACAGATAGACAGTCAGCAAAGTAATTACTCAATTTATATAAGACCTATGCCTACACCAAAATAAAAAATGTATGATTAGGAGGTAATTTCTCAAATAAAAATTTACTATCCTAAGCCCAATTTTTAGACATAAGTAAGTTCTCAGACCTGGTTCTCCCTGACAGAAGGCAAGGCTGGGTCCCACTGCAACACATAATAAAAGTCAAGCTCATACCAATGACCTGAGCCATATACTTGAATGATTTGCTCTGACCCATTTATTGAGTTACTGGGGAAATGGGGATAACAAGACATTTCACAGATGCTTGGACAAAGGTTTGCGTGACATTATTATCCATTGACTTTAAGGTTCATAATGGCCCTCAAGTTAGAGTGGAGGCACATGTGGATGAGTCCTGGCCCAGGTACACTCACAATGAATGTGCTACTATACGGTTAAAATAGACATTGAGCTTGACAAAATTTACACATAGGTTCCTTGATCTGGAGATAGGAGCTATCACAGTGGGGAAGACCACATAGAAATCTCTGATACTGCCCTAACCCATGTCAAAATTAAAAATTATAAGCAAAATTGCATCATGAGAATAATGACAGAATTGGAGATAGCTTTAAAGTGTGTAAAGTTGCTGGTTTCCATAATATTCCTGTTTATTCACCAGTTTGGCCTCTACAAAAGTTATCAGAAGAGTAAACCAAAAATACCTAAGTGATATGCACAATTGCAGCTGCTGTGTGAAATACAATAACTTTGTAAGAACATCATAATATAGTCTTGGGTACAAATATTCAACCATTGGCTGAATTGGTGTGTTAATTCCCATTACTATTAGGAATAAGAGCCAGGGGTTGTTCACAATCATGCAGGGATAAAAAAGAGATATTATATTTGTCTAGAGGATAGTTGAATTGTCTACCTTCTGTCATAACATATTAAAAAGGGGTTTGGAGTCTACTCTCAAAGGGATTATTGAGATGTTTCACATTCATCCACTATTTCATTTTTCAAATGTTATTTTAAAATGGGCTCAATAACAAAAATTGCCAGAGGCTTTGCTAATTCATGCAAGCTATAAAGTTGGTCGATGTGCCATTCCTGTCATGTTTAGGGGGTTCATGCCAGAATATCCCCTCCAAACGTAAAGACACATTGTAGCAACTTGCATCTTTCTTCACTAAGAAAGAAGTAATGACTGCTGAGCCTTCTTGATTTTAGGCAAAAACCTTTCCCACAAAGGTTTGAGTGATATGGAAAGCTGTCAGCTATGACAGGGTCTTGGGTAGAGAAGGGCTATGTAGCAAATCTTGGTGGTAGTGCTTACAATTCTGCCACTTGAACTCTGTGTGCCATCAGACCCAAAGGTATATCTCTGATGAAAAAAGACATGGATAAACTTAAGGCAAGTTCTGACAAAAAAAAGAAAGAAAGAAGAAGAAGAGGAGGAGGAGGAGGAAGAGAAAGAGGAAGAAGCATGCTACAGATACAGCTCTAGAGCAAAGCCATGCTATCTAAAGCAAAGAACTATACACCATTTTGAAAAGAACTTCTGATACCTGGTAGCAGTGGGGTGGCTAATGGTGGGTTAATAAGTGACCACTAGGCCAAAATTCCCCATTGTGAGCTGAATTCTGACAGAGCCATCGAGTCATCCAAATTTAAATCATCATCCCCACCTCAATGTGAGAAATCTAGAATCAGCACATACAAGGCCAGAAAAACAGACAAGCTGCCTGAACAGGTAAACCAGAAGTCATGTCATCTTCCACACTGCTCCACTACCTGTTCTTCAGTTTACACCTGTGGGCAAGTGAGATACGGATATAGGAAGGTGTAGAGAGATGCTTTCTATCAGTTGACAGAGGATGAAGAATCCCTGGGGTCATGGAGAGTATGAGATGCAAGCTTAAGATGGACTATTGCTCCATCACAGTCCCTCAGGGGGATCTGAAAGACAGGAATAAAATCCTCTGACTTGGCAGAGAGTTGAATGGTGCACTTGATTATATAGGTTGTGTGAAAATAAAACTGTCCTGATATGAAAGTATATTGAAAATCAAAGGAAGCAGTGAATGCTTTAGCTGGTTGGCAAGCAGCCTGCAAAGATAATGATTGAGAGACAGAGTCCAAGAACATTTGGAGAAGTATGTGAATAGGATTCTGGAAGTCCATGAAGTATGAAAACTGAATCATGTATTAACACTAAACAGTAGAGGGACTGAGCCAGCTAGTTGGTCTCTCTCATTACACATGAATGGAGTAGTTAAGGTGGTAGCAATGGAGGCTTTGCATGAGCATGACACCCTGAGCTCCCAACTATTTTAAGTCTAATCTAGCTACAATTGCTGCTGAATATTCAAACTACCAGCTGCAGAATCAATGGTGGGTTTCTCATATGACACCATCCCTCAGAGAGCAACAAGTCATTTGGTAGAAGTTGGTAATAGTATGTCCCACTGCTTTTTCCACCAATTAGGAAATACCTGAAGTGCCATTCTATCTCCCAAATTATCCATGGAAAGGTCTGAGTTCTTATTGCAGCTATACACAATACAGCTTCTCTTTTTGCCCAGTCCTACTTCCCTCACATCTCCCAGGTGTTGTTCTGATGAATTCTCCCCAACAAATATCCGTCAAGAGAATTTATGTTTCATCATCATTATCCTAGGTAATCCAACCTGAGACAGATGGCAAGGTCCAGGACTTCCCTACTAATCTAAAGTAATTCCCTTCTGAAGAAACATGAATTAATATCAATGGCCATTTTCCCACATCTAAAAATTCAGCAAAACAATATTACTTCTAACCTTAGAATTTTCTTTTTGCAAAGAAATGGGTTAGTAGCAATAATTTAGAGAAAGAAGTTGTTTTGTTCATATTCTATTGATGTTACTTATTTTCTACACTGTTGTAACCTAGTCATTGAATTAGGTCTTAGAATGCACCCCACAGATATATACATTCTACAAGAGGGCTTCAAGCAAGTATTGCTGAATCTTTTTGTACTTTATAAATGGAAAGTTCAGACAGAGGAGTTGCTTTATATAATCTGCATAGCTACATTATAACTGAAGGAAAAATTAGAAATAGATCTAGTAATACATAAGCATTTCTTAATATTATACTCTTCTAAGTCTTTGAAATCCATTAAAGTCTAAATAAAATAGATTGTAATGGGGAGATATCTATTTCTAAAGAGCTATTTGATATAATATTGCATGCATTTCTTGGAATATATTATATAATGCCCATATTTCTACACAGAAAAAGTAAACTTGTAACTTGGATAATTTCTGTAACAAAGATGGGAGGACTTGTCTTCAAGATCACCTTAAAAATAACTGTTTAAAAACATGAAAGCATCTGTCTGATCCCAAAATTCCATGGAAAAGAAACTTTTCCAAAGGTCTAGAAGATCTTTTGCTTGAATTTCAAAGGAAAGAATTTTAGATTTGGACATATTTTAATTGACATAACCTTTTTCATTGAGTATATATTTTCAGATCATCCAAGTCTTGAAATGCAGTTATGCTCATTGCTACATTTTCTATTCTTAGCAGCAAAGAGAAATAAACCTGAGATACTACCAATATACTTCTTGAACTACAGTTAACAAATGGAAATTCTATGTGACTTATTTATAACCAAATTATCCATGAACTACAAGTCGTACATCTTTGTATCGCAAAGAACTAACTTGATTAAGGAAATGCAATATACATAGCTGATAAATAAGCCAGCTAGAATCCACTTTCAGAGTCCATCACATTCTGGTTTTATCATAAGTTGAAAAAGCATGCATTACATAAAAATGTGCAGGGTATGCATTTATAGCTTAACACCAAAAGGAGTAGAGAAAAAGCAGAAAATAAGAGGACAGGCCAAGATTCTTTATAGATAAGAAAATAACATGAAAAATATAGAACCAATTTTGTTTAATGGCAGGAAAAAAAGAAAATAAATCTTATACAAAGGATACATGGATTGGAGGTGTAACTCATTGGCAGAGTGTTTGCCTAGCATGCATGAGAAGCTGGGTTCTGCACACTACTAAATAAAGAAATAAGCAAATAAATACATACTGCATTATTACAAGGTCAATGATCTGCCTGCATTTCTTAGAATGAGAGTAACTCTTCAATTGTTTGAATATTTGATTATGGAAGTAAAGAGAATGTGTACTCTGGCATTTATGAACTGAGATCATGTGGTAGTAACAACAGAAAATGGACTTAGAGTCTGAAGCATGAGCTCAGAGCACTGGTTCTATTCCTGACAGCTGATTGGCATGAGAAAATTCACTTGTGCTTTGACATTTCATTAAAAAAATAAAACTATGGGGAGAACCATTAGCAGCCCTTCTAGTCTAAACAATTCTAGTATTTTTTTGTTTTTCAAAAATTATTTTATTGTTTTAGGAGATAAAAAATCATTAATTTTAGAGATACATATTGATCAGACTATTGGAAACTCTTTTCTATTTCTATAGAATTTTGTACTTCTGCAAATTGTTGCCACATCCCTTTATTTCATTAAATACAATGAGTAACATAAGATGGATAATTGTATCTCCACTTTTTAAGTGAGTGATTGTCATGACAAGAAGTTAAATACATTGCCTAAAAGGATTATAGGAGACCGAACAGCTCAACACTAGATGTTGCTCCAGGACTATTCTATACCAAATTGCCCATTGTTACAAATTTAGAACCTCTTGCAATGATGTTCCATTGACTCTACGAATTATTCATGACTATCAAATTATTCACACTTCTTTTATATTTTTTATGATTTTATTAGAGCTATATCATTATACATAGTATAATGTCAGGATTGGGATAATCCTGACAAATATTGCATGCATAGAAATCAATTTCAGTTCATAATTCCCCCTTTGACCTTCCCCCTTTCTTGCTACCATCCCTCCCTATTCCATTCTCCTTCCTATACTGTACTAGACTTCCTTTCACCTATTCATTTGTATTTGTTTGGTTCTTTATGTTATCCTATCCCTCTTCTCCCCTTTATTTTACTCTAGCTTCCACTTATGAAAGAAAACATTCAACCTTTGAGTTTCTGAGTCTGGCTTTTTTGACTTAGCATGATATTCTCAATTTTCACTAATTTATTGGCAAATGCCATAATTTCATTCTTTTTATGGCAGAGTAGAATTCTATTGGGTATATACACATATATTATAATTTCTTAATTCATTTATCTATTGATGGGCACCTGGGTTGATTCCATAATTTGGCTATTGTAAATTGTGTTGCTATAAACACTGAGGTGGCTGTGTCACTGTAGTGTGTCAATTTAGATCTTTTGGGAAAAAACCCAGAAGTGGGATAGCTGGTTCATATGGTGGCTCCATCCCAAGTTTTTTGAGGAATCTCCATTCTGCTTTCCAGAGTGGTTGTACTAGTCTGTAGCCCCATCAACAATATACTAGTGTTCCTTTCTCCCTATAACCCCACAACCATTTATTTTTGTTCATGTTGCCATTCTGACTTGAATAAGATGAAATCTTAGTGTGGTTTTGATTTACATTTTTCTGATTGCTAGAGATGTTGAACATTTTTTCATATAGTTGTTAGCCGTTTGTGTTCCTTCTTTTGAAAAGTTCAATTCTTTTGGCTCTGAGAAGTAGAGAATTTGAAGGGAAGGGAATGTTGAAAACCCGAATCTATTTATGTGCATATGTAGATAATCACATTTGGGTGAATTTCCTTAATTACACAATTTCACAGTCTCATTAATCTTTTAAGATTTGGTTTAGATGTAGAAAAATTGAAAAAAATCTAAAAATCAGTATTTTTTAAAGCACTGTTCAACCTAAAGCCTTTCTCTGAAATACGAAGATTTCATGTTGTTTGCAGTTCTCAACCTCTTCCCACTTTGAAAAATAAATTCTATGTTCAAAAGGGTGAGGGAATGCTGTCCTTAATTAACACACATTTTAATTAAAGCTAAAGTTAATTAGGGTGTATTTTGTACAGGACCTTTCAGAGCCTTTAATATGTTGCTATGCATTGTGAATTTCCTGAGGGAGGAGACCATGTTGAGCTGTTCTCAGACATAGGAATTGACCTTTTTTTTAAGGAAAATATTTAATCAAACTTCTGTTCTATAGACCATAGTTTGAGAGTTTTGTATCTGAACAGCTGGAAGATGCCTTAGAAATTATTTGTTTCAACTTCTGTCTGTTATAGACGAGTAAACTGAAACCCAGCAAGGTCAAGTAACTTGCTCAGAGTCACAGAGATAGTAATATGTCGCATGACTAGAATCAAGACCCTCTAACTCCGAATAGAATATAGTTCTCAGCTCACATAGTCCCTTTCTATACAGGAATGTAAATTGGGACTATGAAAATAGTTTTACCACCTGATACATATTTGGCATAGCCAAAGTTAATTAGCATTGATTTAAGTATAATGCATAGTAAAATGTCTTTCTAGATGTAACATGTTTATTTACTGGAGTATGCTTACTCTAAGTTCAACATATTTTTAAACACTATTGGTTTTCTAAATTAATCAGAGCAATTGAAGTTTATAAAACAATCTACTGTTCTGTCTACTTTTACAAATGTTAGACTTTTTTTTATAAAACTAGAAGACATGTTTTAATGGAAAATGTAAAGTACCTACAGTGTGCCAACACTTTATCTACAATGTCTTTATTTACCTCTCAAAATAAATAAAAAAAAATATTGGCTCTCTTTCCAACAGGATATGAAAATAAAGCTCAGAATATCAATTAAGATGCCCTAGGTCTTGCGATCAATTAGTAAAGCAAATCAAGATTTCAATGACGCTCTGCCTGGCCATTGGATTTTGAAGCCTCCAATTTCATTTTCATGAGATGGGAATAATATCCAATTACACCAAACACCAAAAAAGGACACATTTGATGTATTATAGAGTATTTATGTACATAGAAATTACTACTACTCTTCTCAGTGAATAAAAAATATTCCTTAATATTTTCCTTAATTCATAAGTCTACCAGTAATAAACATTTGGAGAAAAATATCCCCATCAGATAAAATAACGTAAGAAAGCTCATGAATTATCCTTTTCTTGTTTTTGTTCTAAAGGTTCTGTTTTATTTTTAAAATCATGCCATACGCTGTGATCATATTTGTTGATCAAGCATGTATAAAACTGAACATCTTTAATGAGAAATTCAAGATTTATGGAATTCAAAACTGCTTTGGGAAATAAAAAAAATAATATTATTTATTAATGGTCACTAATGGCCTATAATCAAGGCAGCAACTGCCGGGCAAATAAACAATTAGCTGTTTTACTTGAAGTGTAAGCAGAAATGGTGTAATCTAACCATTTGTTCATTACTCTTATCTATCACGCCCTATACCTCTCAACTCTATAATAGAAAAGTTAGATACAAACTGAAAGTTTTTATATTAAATAATATTTTAAATAGCTTTGGTGAGTTTGTGTGTACCTTCTAATTTAAATTCTGTCTATATCTACATTTTTTAGTGTGCATTTCCATAAAGTAGACACTAACCGATTAAAATGCAGTAACTCTGCACTTATCCAGAAGGTCCAGCTTGTCAGAAGTCTTTGATAAAGGCCTCAGTGAAGCCAGAAATATCTACCCCAAAACCTTGCATTAAGGCTGTAGGGGATTCACGCAGACTGTATTGACTTTTTAAATATGCAATTCTTTTAAAGCTGATTTATCTGGCTTCTCAGCCTCTGATAGATGACTAGAAGCAAACTAGAAAAGGTCAGAAGCTGTCTGAGGCAGGTGAAATGCAGAGGTGATGGCTGACAGCCTTTTACCACATTGTTCAAAAAACCAGCTTCATGATGATTGCCCTGGACCTCAAGAAAGAGCTAAATGATGTTAATGATGTTTGGAATTTTCTAGCTAAGTAGGCATTTTAGAAATTCAGGTAGCTACAAAATTGAGTGATGTGTAATCCATGTGTGTGTGCCCATAAGAGTGTATGTTTGTATAATTGGCAACACCTTCTCAAAGTAAGTAGGTACCATTTAAGAAGGATAATGGTGGGCTGGAGCAGTGGCTCTGAATTTGGAGCCCTTTCTTGGCATGTGCAAGGGCCTGGATTCATACCCCAGCACAAACTACACAACTAATTGTCAGAGAAACAAAGACTAGAATTAAAAAGAAATACAACTGATTCTCTTTCTCTTGCCCTCTCTCTTAAATAAATAAGTAGTAAGTAAGTAAGTAATGGTAAAGGAAGAAGAATGTATTACCTTTTTCACTGCTGTGACTGAAAGACCTGACAAGAACAATTTTAGGAGGAAAGAGGTTTATTTAGGGACTCACTATTTTAGAGGTCCCAGCCCATGTTAGGCTGGCTCCTTTCTTCGGGGCTCACGATGAGACTGGACAGCACTGCAGCAGGCATGGCTCCAGTGAGCAGATAGCTCAAGGTATTCTATTGGGAAACAGTGCGGAGAGACTCCACACCAAATACAAAAGTATATACCCCTAAGGCAGCGTCCACTGACCCACCTCCTCCAGTCACACCCTCCTAGCATACTGATTCTTATCAGCCTCCCTGAATTGTCCCACATGAGCTTTTGTGGTATACCTCACATCCAAACCATAACAGAGAAATCACTAGAAAGAGAAAAAAGATAATACATTTTGAGAGGACAGAACTACATAATCCAGATGTTTAATAACATGAAAGAAGGGTGAATGATGAGTGTTTGGAGGATGGCTATCGTTCAGAGTGTAAAGGGAAAAATGGCCAGAAAACTGGTTCCAGCATATTGACTTTAATTATTGTTAAGTCTCTTCCTGCTTTACAGAGTATATGTCTCTATCTTGGGGTTCAATAATTCAACCATTGCAGAGAATAAATTGCTTGCAATATATTCAGGTTAGGGAGATAAAGAAATAGAGTATGGCTTGCATAGATATACAGAAATTTTAAAAAAATCACCCAATTATGTTGAAAATCTACCATAAGCCATGTGTTGTCCTACATATTTTTTCTGCCTTACCTTGTCTAATTTAGACAAACAACAACTCACCAACATTGACAGTTTCATCTCAATTGGGAAAACAAATTGAGAGAAGCTGCATGTCTTAACTCAGAGATTTTTCATAGAATTAGTCAATGGCAAGGTCAAATTTCATCTTCAGATATGTCTGGATGTGTTTTTACTAAACGATATTTTTAGCTTGGGGAAATGGGTTTTATGGAAGGAAATGAAGAGTGCAAAAGTAATCTATGGGGGGTGGCTCTGTGGCTAAGGCATTTGCCTGGCTTGCTTGAGTATGCGAGTTCAAACCCCAGCACCAGGTACACAATAGTGTCCCAGAAATGAAAGTCATACGAAAAAGTAAACAAAGATTGCTTCTTTCTCTTTCTCACTGTCTTCTCTTTCTTTAAAAAAAAAAAGAAATTAAACTGTGGATTCTAACCACAAATTTTACCTACTACAAAATAATAATGGTTTGAATTTCCAAATGGATTTATATGAATTAGCCATAAATAAACAATAAGCAAAATTTATATACCAGTGATAGTGGTCATGTCACCCAATATTAATTGAACATTTATATTATGGTAGACAGTGTACCTTTCATACTCTGTCAGTTACCATTGACTATTCTCATATTAAAAATGAGGAAATGGGGGCTGGAGCAGTGGCTCAGCGGTTACGGTGCTTGTCCAGCATGTGTGAGTACACGGATTCAAACCCCAGCACCCACATTGTCAGAGCAACAAAAGCCATGTGAAAAACAAAGTAAAAACTGATTCTCTCTGTCTCTCTATCTCACTGTCCTTTTCTCTTAAAAAAAAAAGTGAGGAAATGGTAGCAAAAAGTATTTAAGTAATTTGCCTAATAAGACACAGTTCTAAGAAGGGAAACTGAATGAATTTCCCCCAATTTTGTGCCTCTATAATAGCTCCCAAAAGTGTTAAATGTAGTGGACAAATGTGGAAAGTTGTAAAGGACTAGGAAATGAGTATTAGTTGTTAAAAATAAGCAGCAGATTTCTCATCACTACATATAATCAGCTGTATGTTGATACATACATCTTTGAAACTGGAAGTCCTATAATGTTGCATGTTGCTCCTACAAAAATATAATTAGCTATGATAATAACTTTAAAAAGTCTCTATGCAAACTTCCACTGTTGTCCTAAATTTTTTTTATTTAAAGCAGTGGGATTTCTGCTTCACCAAAATGAAACAGGACATTAGGACAATTTAACCTGCTCAAGATTATTAACAATGAAGAAAAATTAACTGCCACTAAATAGGCTCTAACTTTCCAAGTGATGTGATTGAGGGAAAGATTGTAACAACTACTTAGACCTGGTCCTGGTGTCCAGTTTTTCACTAACTCAACCTGTGACTATGTATGACATAATTGGCTTTTCTCAACTCATATGTCACAATGATAATCTAGCATTACTCATTTTACTAGTCTGAAATGAACTGCTGGCTAGTATCAAGAGACCCAGATTTTTGTATGATGCTTTCCTAATTGTGAAACACTGATCAGTTCAAATCTTAACACAGCAGAGCCCCTGAGCCAGCTTCCCTGGGTTCAAAAACTGACTCCACAAAGACAATTTGAATCAACAACTTCTGTTTCGTCCCTATTACTTCTTAAAGGATAAGGACACTAAACACTACCAGGAATAACCCATGAATATTACAAGCTACTTCTTTTAATTTTCCACCATCTTCCCAGTACAGGGACCCAAGAGGAATAATGAAGATAAGGACAATAATGAAAGCATAAGTTAAAGAAATAGGGTCAGAGAAGCTAGTCATTTTGTGGATTTTACTTATAACATATAGCACAAATGGAAAGTTAAACACATGCAGATGGTGTTCTTGTCTCTGCCTGGATATCTTTTCCTCTTATCCTTACCTGATAAACATCAGGATTTCTGCCAGTATCCAAGCGTCCTTTCCTGTCTTGCAGACTGGTCCAAGGCCTGTCCTCCAGCGTGTTCACATGACTCCCTCTGCATTTCTATCACCGTATTTTATCTAACACTATCACCATTTGTTTACTTGTTGGTTTTTCTTTCCAGGATATAAATTCATCAAAGACAAGGACCATACTCATCTTTATATTTCCTGAGTATTGTCCGCTAATAAATGTTTATGAAAGCAGACTATTTTGTTTTCTTCTCAATTGTTTTAATACACCTTAAAGTTTTATTTGCTTTTAAAAGAAGTTCAAAATCTAGACCATAATTTTCTTAACCAAATGTATCATTCATAACATTTTTGTGGATTAATTCTGATGATATAAAATAAACGTCTTCCAACCCCAAGAGTTATAGAAAGCACATTCATGTTATAGATATACTGCAAAAGAACTATTAACGTCTTACCATTGTTTTGTAAATAAATAAGCTATCTAGTATTGACTTAGATTTATAACACTGCTTTAAAAAAAAGAAAAAAAAGAAAAAACTAGCTTCTGTGGGCTAGCTTTCACTGTGTCCCTCCAATAGAAGGCCCTCTTCTTTTCCAATTGCCTGCTGTTGGCAATTGCTCCGCAACTAAGTTCCTTAAGGCATACAACTGAAGTAATTTAATAACAAATTAAATTTATTACTCAGACTAAGTTCCTCTTAATAAAAAAGAAAAGGTTGTATGCTCTCACAGCACAATTACACTGAACTATAAGAGGATTGTTTCTATTTTTCTATATTTTTAACAACTCTTTAATTCAATCAGAAAAAATTAAATCTGCAGACTTTTTTAACACTTTATAGACTATTTGACTATTTTTTCAAGATGATTGGCAATTTACCAATTTATAATCACACAGATTCCTTTTTTATGTCCTACACATTAGAAAACATAAGCAACAAATATAAAGATGTATGCCAAAACTGAACAGTTCTAATACATTTTTCTTATAAATAACCATAGATGCTAAGATTGAATTTTACAAGAAAAATAATTACTTCCAAGGCCATAAACCTTTACTAATACTCATTGATGGATTAGTATTTCATTTTATAAAATACATACATGCCTCTGTGCCCCAACTTTCATAAGGGTAAACTTAAAAATAAAACTATTTTTTTCCTCCATGACATCTGCGCTATGCACAAGAAACAATGATATATACACTGAGGAGTTTACAAATGGTTTAGAAAGAAAATATATTTTTAAAATAAGATCACACTATGTTACTTGGACTGGTCTTGAACTTGTGAGCTCAAGCTATGACCCCACTTCAGCCTCCCACATAGCTGTGACTCAGGCGTGTATCAACATACATGGCTTAAAATATGTGATATTATTGAATGTGTAATGTTTGTGAATATATATTCCTGGATATAGAATGGGAAACATTTGAAACCAAGATAGAAAGCTCTCATGCACCCAACTGAAGTAAATAATTCCAAGGAAAGATTAGAGGTAGAAATAAACCAAAATTCTAGATGGATAGGAAGAAAACAATTAAGGTTATAATATAAAATAGAGATTTAACTTCATATTTGAAGGTATAAGGTTATCCTGAAGCTGGGAGCATCTACTTTCCTTCAACCAAAAATCTGTGGATTCCCCTAGATTTATTTAAATACTTACAGATTTATACTTTTGGGCAACGTGACGGCTATATAAAATAGGATACACATTTCCTTGCTAAACAATTCAATAGTGATTTCAATAAAATTTTCATTATTGAAAATTGCATTGTAGAAAATCTACTAGCCAATCACTTTCAGAACCATTCAATTTGCTCATGTCCATCTATAATGAAAGGCTTGCTGCACAGCTGTGTTTAAGATTGTATAATGATATTAAATCTAGGACACAGAGTCTTTTTGCATGTCCAATCAATTTGTTAGGAATCTGATCCTGTGCTAATAGGTCTGTGCACATTAAAATTCATTCCTTGAATTTGTATCTGAACTGGATATTACATACAGTCTTTGAAATATATCAACTTGATTTTTCCTTTACCTCAATTTCTAGAAGAGGTTATTTTTCATTTGAGAAGTCAACCTTTTGCCAAGTGGTAAGTTGAAGACTAAAATATTCACATACTGGTTCTGTGCATTTCTAAATTGGTATGTGTTGTTTGTAAAGTAGCCCGATTCAAATACATGAGATACATAACCCCAACTTCTAAGAAAGGTCATGTGGGCTTGGAACAATGCATTCTTGCTAATTCTAGAATTATGACTTCCAGCAGTGAGCACTGGTAGCAATTTCACTTTCATTGCAAGAACTGCCTGAATGAAGATGACCAACCAAATCATAAATAAAAATATAAATGAGGGAGGACAATAGAAAATCAGAAATTTGGGGTAACAAGAGAAAAACAAGATCTTGTAGCTTTCTAGAACTCACACTCAGTTAAACAAACCTTTTTTCTTATTTTTCTATATTATCAAATTCTTTGAAAACTCAAATTTCGAACAAATATGTATCAACTGTCAACCAATGTTATGGCTTTCATTGTTTTGTAATGTTATCTAATAAATTACACAGTCTGTATTTTGGATGTCATGGTAATACTCAATATATGACTACACCCTTCCAAACTTTGAATACAATCCTGTTAGTGTACCTTGTTTTCATAATGCCATGACACAATATTAAGTCTCTGTAAACCAATGTTAGGTATGAAGCTATCAAAATCATAATAGTAAATGAAGCAAATTGTCAGGGCACAATTATCATATCTCATGAAACAAGTACTATAATTGTTACATCCTGATTATTTATCCAAGATGGTGAAGAAGACAAAACACTATGTTTAAATATCCTGCTAACAAAAACCCCTCATCTGATTCGGTTCAGTCAAATCCAGCTTTACCTGACCTTGAAAGGAAATTGTCCTGTGCTAAGGGAGTGACCTTTCTTTCTTGTCCTGGGAAAATGGCATGAAATGTGGATATCAGTTATGTGAGCAAGTGATAACTGTGATTATCAGTTAAGCAACTAACTGATCCACCAATGATCAAAAGATGCCAGTAAGAAGTCCTAAGCTGCAAACTCCTTGAAGACAGAGGCTATACTTTGCTAACTTATCTTTCCATCTACCATGTCCAGAGTTTCGCAGTCCCTGGAAAATATTTCTGAATGGAATTCGCTGATTGTATTAGGTGACAGATCACCCTACTCCATGTAGATTTTCCTTAAATCAGCCAAATCTACAAGATCAGTATGCTCAGTCTTGTAATCATCAGTGTGAACAGAGAGGATTTTGGCATATAATACCATTTAAAACCCTTGAATCGTTTGGAAAATGAGACATGGCATAAATGAATTTCTATTAAATAAAATTGGGAAGTTAAATATGCTTTTTGTATTATTAACTGGTTTCTCTTCAGAATTTTACTTTATCAAAGACACGGTACTACTGTGTCAACGTATAGTAGCAAGAGACAGACACTAGGTGACTCTCACAGATTGAGAAAATGAAAAATCTCAAGGCATTTTTGTACTATAAATAAGGATTAGGAAATGGATAGAGATTACAAATTGAAAACAAGAAAACTCTTGTTGAGTTCAATGTTACAATTCTCTCTTCTGCATTCATGGGATTTCTCTAGGATTCCCTTTTCCTCCAACTTACAGCATCTTCTAGACTGGCTGTCAATCATAAGGTAAACATCCCCATGACTCATCCATGTTGCTACATCAGTTTACTTCTGTATATACAACCTGGTGCTCCCTAGTATGGCAAAGTATTAAATGATCAAGAGGGTCCCCTGTTCATGAAGAGAGCCTACTGCACACCACAGGAAGTACCACTTTTGTAGCCATAGTTCATGCCACTGGTTTGTCATACATTAAAAAATATACTAACTTGCACATTCTCTTGCAATGAATACTCCATAATAGTTTTATCGATACTCCATAGTACTATAACCAACTGACATAACAAAAGGAAATATATTTCTAATTACTCTTTCCCTTTGTATTCTTTATTTTTTTAAAAGAAAAAAGTTCTAAAAGTTTTCAATTAGCAATAATCACGCCTTGGATAGACCTCATTGGCTATGATACTGCCACTGCGCAAAGCTCCTTTCTTTTTATTGTTTCTCATCTAAACCTAAAATATTTTCCTATGGAAAAAACACATAGGCTCTTTTCTTAGAAAGGAAAAAGGTAAATGAAAGAGAACTAGAAAATAACCACTTCATAGTTTCTCAAATTTGAATGATTATTTAGGCCTTTAATTTTCTGCATTCATTTCTTTTCTTCTTTTTTTTTAAGAGAAGGAGAGAGTGAGAGAGAGAAAGAAACAATTTTATTTATTTTTCATCTGGCCTTTCTTTCAGACACTTAGTCGTGCATGTGGAACTAGGATTTGAAGCCGGGTTCTTGCACATGACAGCCAAGCACTTCAACCATTAGCCACTGGCTCCAGCCCTTTCGTTTCTTGTATTAAAAAAATACTTTTAAAAGTCTTCACTTATGATGCAATCAATCCAAAACCTGTAACGTTTTACGTTCTCCTAATATGTTAAACTCTTGAGAGCAGTATTCTCTGATTAGCTCTAAATTGCCTTTACTTTTTATCAACACTTTGCAAACACACTTTTGATGACAGATAACTTACATTTCTCTGCACTTTTTATGTTATGACCTGCATGTAGAAACTTGACCATGCATTAGCATATTAAAAATTACTGAACAATGTTACTGCTAACTCTGCAGGAAACTATAAGACACATTTTAATCTTTCTTAAGATGCCAGCTATATATACTTACTCAGCGAATGAGTGATTTATTTTAGATAGAAAAAGGAAAGTTATTTAAAAAGAAAATTATGGTGAGAATTTCCAAGTACTAACAATTCATCAGAACTCATTTTGCTTTTGAATTTAGAATGAATATCTTAGTTTGGGGGTATAAATTGAGTCTTGAAACCAATTGGTGCACTTAGCAAACTATGTTTCTAAAACCTGCTGTAATAATTTACTTATAAACCTTTCATTTAATATTTAGATGTATTTCCTTTCCCTGGTTCTACCCTCATGTGAAGTATTTGCAAACTGATATATATATAGAAGAGAATTGCATTTATATATAGATGTAATATATATATTTCTTTTACTATGCAGTCTAAATAGTGTGTGTTAGTGTACGATCTATTTAGAATGACATTTAATTTTTAAGCATTTCACATCACATGAGCTTTGTGCTAAGGGTAGGCTGCAGAAGATTCAAATTAGAAGGTGAGCAGCTCTCCAATGAAGATGCTCAAAAACACATAATTGTCACAAATTGAGAGATGTAAGCCATATCAAATTCTAATTAAATAAACAGGAACAACCACACAAAAGAAAACAATAGCCTTGCTGAGCGCATTTGATGCTTCACGTGTGTAGAATAGCTGAAACTTTACCACTTCAAGGATCCCTGCCCTCATTTTTCTTCTAAGAGAACTGCCACCCGCACATTTTCTGCAGAGCACTTCAGAAGATATCTTTACACTTACCTGAAAGAAAAAACAACAAAAATAAAAACATTTAAACTCCATTTTATGGTGAATTTGATTTTTTGCAACCTTAATTAAATCAAAAGTAATTTTGCATTATATACTAGAAGTTTCCAAAATGTTGTGCCTGTATTGAAATTATTTATAAGTTAAATCCTGCTTTCTGCTTGTCCTGCTATTACAGCTGAGCATTATTTGTGAATATCTGATAATTCATTGATCACCATCTCTGACACAATAATTCAAATATCTTGCATAAACCAGCTTCTACTTTACTATATTTATTCATTCTATCAGGAGCAAGGTAGTAATCCAAAGCAGAAGGTGGTGGGGATTGCCCAGTCTTCTCATGTTTTTAATTGATGTCTTTAGTTCTTTCATTCTTTCAACAGGTACATATTGACTCACTGTGTGTCAGCCTCCATTCTAGGCTTGGCAGTGCAAGGATCCCCTCCCTGACTGAACAACCACACATGGAATCTAATGATTCTTGCAGGTAAACTGTATGTTTATCAAATAGGACTAGACACAGCAAGCCCCTTCTTCTTTGCTGTCAGTCATGGCCAAAACTCTAACAGAAAATCTTTGACTCTCAGTTTTATGTTTATTTTACAACATTAGTGCACAGACATGTTTTCTAGCCAGAGGAGACATGGTCCAAGACAGAATAGGGCAACTTGGTGCCATAGCAATATCTGAGCCAGTTGGCAAGTCATCAGGAAAGACTGCACTGCCTAGATAATAGATAGTCACATGCAACTCTTGTAGCCTCCCCACACCAGTGCCACTGCAGAGGGCATTTCCCTCTGGTACCTTACAGTGGTGCATCCAAAGTGGCTTTACTGATCTTTGATGCCCCTGCTTCTCCATGAGAAATCTCATCTCTCTCAATTGTCATCTCCAATTACAACTCAGGCATAATGCCTTTCAAACTGCAACCCAGATGCCAAATAGGGTCATAATCCCCAGAGCAAAAAAAAAGAAAAAAAATCACTTTCCACTCCGGATGAGAACTGTATTGGTCCCCTTAGGGACATAATGCTCTGGCATTTTGTATCTGCCATTGGATGTTACCAGTTTGTATTCTATCTTAGCATCCACAGTGAGCAATGGAAGCTCTTGGCTTTCATCCCACCCAATCTGAGAACAGGAACTGAACTCCTTTCAGTGGGCATGTGACAAATGAAGCTGTTATCACTGTACAATAGAAGTTACTAGAGCTATCACATAGGGTTGCAAGAGGAGCAAAACCACATTATAGCCCTGCATGTAGCTGCTGTGTTGGTGGAGTCTGAGCCAATGCACTCTAGTAAATGAAAGCGATTGGATGGGAACTGGCAAGTGAGGCAAGGGCTAGGACAGATTGCATTTAGAAAGGCAGCTAGGATAGTAAGGAATGGCATTCTAGCACTCTCAGGGCTTACTCTGTTTGGAAGAAGACACGTGTCTTCATCAGCAAGGTGTTTCAAAGTATTTACTTCACTCATTTCATTGGGAGTAAGTTAAGAGTCTTAAAAATGCAAGTTTCTGAAAGGTACAAAGAATAAAATCCCTTTATAACACCTCTAGTTTTTAGAAGGATATGCACATTTCTTAAGAAATCACTAAAAGACTATGAAAATGAAAAAGTGCTTTTTTTCACACACTCCTACACTAGTCCTCACATTACAAAGAGACAATGTTTGATCTTCAACAAATTTTTGTATCAAATATATGAACATATCTAAACCTGTATATTAGTAAAGCATGAGCTTATACTCTTATAAATTTTCACACAGACTTGTAAGATAGAAAAATGTGATGCTTAATGCTTATGGGGTTACCCACATCTTTGAATTTTGGCTCTACTTACCCTGAAATATGAACTTAAGTAAAGCAATCAGACATATTCTGTGATACCTGAACCCGCCCCTAGCAATGTTATTTCTTGGATAAATTATTAGCCATCTGATAGGTGGTGAGTTAGAAGCTAGTGTATTTTAATTTCATCTTGAAAGAGACCATAATGAGGCTAGAAAAATAATATTAATGAACCTTCATGACTATTCGCACATTTACAAGGCTTTCAGTTCTCCTTAGTCCAGTAACAGCTTTCAGAAAGAGCAGGTGAAGATTTCAGGAAGTGGATTTCTGTGGAATCAAAAGTAAGAGACCATTGGATTCTGAGGCAATGCTATAGAGCAAGTGAAATGAATCACAATGCCTGTGTTTGAACCCCAATGCGAGTCTTGCACTTTGAGCAGATTTCTTAAACTACACCAAGATCAATTTCATCTGGAACGTAGTAATAATCCTGTACTAAGCACCACATGATTGCTTAGCCTATGTGTGCTCCTGACAAGCATCCCTTACATGATAGCCTTCATTCTTGTTTTCTCTTGGGCAATCTCAGCTGCATCTTTGCTCTACCATGAGCAAGGCAAGCTTCAGCTAGAAAAGGAAGAGAGTGCTGCATGTACCAAAACTCTACTTGTTTTGTGCACAGTTTAGGCTGATTGAACTTCTCTTGGGCATCAGTTGAGAGAAGTCTCTGGGCATGGGAGGTGGTACTGCGAGCTGAGAATAACAGCGTGGTGCACCATATCGTGTGGTCCTTGCAGCTTCCTAAATGCTCCATATGCATTAGTGGGCTCCTAAGATGAGCTTCAGAAGACAGATTAGTGAGGACACTGAGGAAAGCATGGATGGAAGCTCAGGGAGATGTGTGTAGAATCTCCTCATTCATAGGGCAGGGGTATCAATCCAAATATTAATATCCTGGGAAGGATTAGTAAAAAATTTGATACTTTGGCCTATAAATACTTTTGTTATTCAGCTAGTCATGGAATGAAATGATGAAGCTTTAATAGTGTTATAGTGCCTACGTACTTTTCAAGGGAAAGGGAAGAAACTACTAGGAGACAACTACATGGCAGGCAAGGCTTTGTTTCTAGTACCTGAGGAAGGAGTACAAATGGAAGCCTTGGTGATATTTACCTAAGTATTTGAACATTATAAACCAAGATAATGAACTGAGAATGAAATACATTGTACCCTCCATCTTGACTATGTGTATTCATAATTACTTGTAATGCCAAGTAAAAATTAGAATTCTAAGACCATTTGTAGCTTTGTGACACAATTTGGCTCTAACCTTGACCCCTGACTTGTGGGTTTTCTCTCATTTATTTCCAAAGTTGGCTTATCAGATTCATACCCTAACATATTCACATCCTAGGCTGCACATTCAAGTGTTAGCTACATGCAAACAACTACTGCTTGATTCCCCCACTGTCCTAAAGAAGGTATGGTCAGCCTTCAAAATAACAGACCAAGGGAGTAGCTCCTCCGAGGGAATAGCTCCTCAGAGATATTCAAGGCAAACCGGGAGCGCCATGAGTAAGAAAGCTTGGACTCATCTGAACCAGATGTAATTGTTTAAAAAAGTTGTAATGGTATAAGCCCTAGGTGGGCATATCTCTTTGTCTCCCCTAAGGATTCCTCATCCTTTTAGGAGGGGTATAGTTAGTGGGGAGGATGCTCTAAAGTGTAAGACTTACAGAGGAATCCTTTTCACTCAGGGTTAAGAGTCAGACTTCTTCATGGGGTCTTGGGTAACATACACAACGGAGAAGAAAATAAGATTTTCTAAAAATAACCAAGATCATTATTGCTTTCCAAATGTGTATTGAACATCAGCCCTAAGAAACTCACTACCACACACTCTAATTGCA
Source organism: Aplodontia rufa (assembly GCA_004027875.1). Lineage (NCBI taxonomy): Eukaryota > Metazoa > Chordata > Mammalia > Rodentia > Aplodontiidae > Aplodontia > Aplodontia rufa. The sequence goes on from PVKS010013663.1 coordinate 27,877, forward strand.
TTCCTACTGCCTCTCTCATTGTCCCCATTGTTTTGAGTTTTGGCCCCCTTGTGATGCTGTAATTCTGTCTCAGTTTTCAATAGAAAATTTTCCATGTGGAAAGCATAATGAGGCAGCTGCTTAACAGTTACCACTAAACAACAAGACAATTTAAACCAAAAAGGCTCCTCCAAGAACCTTGGTAATATGAAGAACATTTTCTGGAAGTTCACGGAATCCGTTGGTCAGGTCTTGAGTTTTAAATATCCTCAGAAGGATGCAGATACAAGAACCAAGGACCACAAGGCAAGAAGCAAACATATTGGTGCTGATTCATGAATATTATCCCCGGAAGGATGGTTTCCACAGGAGAGCTCCCACTGGAAGTTCCACATAAATCAAACTCATAAATAAATAATATTATGTAAGTACTAAATGGACCTAGCATCCCTAAGATCGTTTAATCAAAGCTCCAGGTATTCTGAAATCAGATTTGTTTTCATTTTCTTCAGACTCTCTTTCTTTTTACTTGATGATAATGAAACAAAAGCTTTTCTAAAAACAGACAAAAATGAATCACTGCTACCTAGGGTAAATAGAATTTACATTTCTTTAAAAAGTCACCTTGTGAACCTAATAGAATCAAAACAATGGCAGAGAATTTCTAAACTCCTGTTAAGTAACCATTAATTATTTATTGGCAGAGTCCATCACTTATGTAGACCTGAACTCTTAGGCATGGTGGGGGAGGGGGGCACAAGTTTGGGTTTTTTTTATTGTTGCTGATGGTTCTTTCTTTATTTTTATTTTTTTTGCAGGTTGAGGCTGCTGAAATGTGATTACAAATTCTATTTTTTTAAATCAAGGGAAGTCTCCTACAGAAATACTACAAAAGGCATAACTTAGTGTGCTTTATATTATCTATATAAATGGATTATATTGCCTTCATATATTTTGTAACTCTAAGTGATAGGACCAGGGCTTCATTCTTGAACCTGCTTTTTTTTTTTTTTCCAACAATTTTTCCTTTCCCTCTTAATAATCTGGGCAATTTGCCACCAAAAGTAATCATTCTCCACTGACCAAATTGCATTTCTTTACCTGGGATCTTCTCATCTTTTTCATACAAAATTAAAGGGTAGAACCATGGAAAAGAAGTATTTGCTTGGACAGATGTGAAAACAAACTAGTCTCAGGAATCTTTCCCTACCCTTTATTTCACTTTGTGTGTTCTCTACATTTACACCACTTCTTCAAGTTCCTCTGATTGATTTGATGGAATTATTCTTAATTTTGCATGTAATTATTTTAACTTGCAAACTTCCCCAAAGAGTCAGATGACAAACTCCTCATCATTGACTGCTACGTTATACATATATCTAGTTTTTGTTTTTTGTACTCTGGAACAAATGAAAATAAATCCAGAATTAGCATCAGGAATTTAAACTATGGTACCAATGGTCTTTGTTAAGTTTATTGTCATGCCTTTGCCTGTATATCATATCTTACTAACATGTTTTCTATCTATATTTACTTCATTATGATTGAAATTTTTAAATTTCATCATTATCTCAATAAAGTAACATCAAACTATTCAGTGTGTGTAGTCAGCTTTCTTTGACACTTACTCCTCAGTGCAACTGAACTTGTGTCTACTCTTTTACTATTATTATTTAAAACATTTGAATTCTATGAATAAAGCTTAAAGAAAATTTAAAACTTGGGCCACAGAGCTAATACGAGACTGAGCCCAGAATTAATTCAGTTGCATGATGAGAAAGACCTTCTCAGCCACCCTGCAATCCTGTCTCTAGAAAACATCCTTGCTCCTCATCATCTGCCTTCCATATTTTTTTTCTTCATTCCATCTATAAACCATAAATGTGGAAAAGGTGATGAAGCATAACGCAGAGGAAGGCAAAGATATTTATGAATATTTTCTTCAATATTATAGCAATTGGTATGTGTGTCATAGACTGAAAGCAGTTCGTGTGTTTTCCCTGGCGTTCTTTGCCAGGATTCTGATTTTGCACATGGCACAGATCAGGCCCTGTGATCAAGGTCTTTCCTTATACATTTATGTATCTATTATCTAGGAACTGCCCCAAGTCTAATTTCACTAAAAAGGTATTCTGATCACACCTGCATTTTACAGGTAACTACTCAGCTTTGTTCTTGTACCCCTGAGAGCCAAAGTACTGCAAGAGTTGATTCTTTAGCAGCTACATCATTGCCATAATTACTATGCTCCATCATTTGCAGCTCTTGCTCCCTGTTACTTTACCTCTTCTCTTTCCAGCAGGGATAGAGGAATAAATTGCATTATATTCCTCAGCTCCATAAACTATGTCAAGTTCTGTGGAAATAAGATGAAATATGATAATTTTCCCTCTCTTTTTCTTAATCCATTATATTGTCTAACCTCAATCACATATACCTTTGAATGAAGATGACTGCAAAGTCATCTAGGTAATGTCATAATTCTAATCTGCTAGCATTAATTTATAGAAATAAAAATGTAGCTACTAAAATGTGGATCACTATTTAAAAAAATAAATAAGGCAAACCTCCTAAGACCACCCCTGCACCTACAGATTGCTTCCGCAGAACTCTTTTTATTTGAGACCAACCATGATATTATACTCATGATAACCACACCTCTTCTCTTCACTTAATAAGTGCTGGTTAGGATTGGACTTGCTTTTCCAAACTCTGCCCAGAATAAAGAGGAAATGCAACTCTAGTAGAGAATCAGGTGCCCTGAGATGTCTCAGAGTAATTATTGAGACCAAGCTTTGTAAAATGTGCATGGAGGTAGTACCTAGCCAGCCCTAAAACTGCAGGAATATGCAGAGCAGTCAAAACTTAATATGAAAATAAATATAAAAATCTGGATAACAATGACACCATTTTCATGTCTCTTCCCTGTCCACCCCAGTACTGGGCCTTATGCCTATGCTTTTGTTGATATCCTTGAAGCTCTTTCTATTTTTTCTTTTTTTTTAAATTCAGAAATTTATTTGTTGAACAGTCAAACTTCTAATGAATATATAATATATATACATATATATATATAAATTTTGAAAATTAGATTTATCCCCAAGAGCCCCCCCCCAATTACCCACCCTTATCCCTCCCCTGCTCCTTCCCAATACATCCCATGGACCCATTATGGGTTCAGTTTGGGATCCTCTAGGAGCCACTGGGAGTCACAGAATCATGGAACTCCTGAAAGCATTATATGTTTCTCTGTTAGTTTTGTCCTCACTCCCTTCATTTTCCAAAAAGAAAAAGGGTGTGCTGGCACACTTAGCAGCTCTTCCAGTGTCCTAGAAAGTAGGGCTGACCTTGCTGTCTGTGAGTAGAGGGGCTGCAATGAAACAGTGCTACCACAGTCGTCTCACTGGGCCTTTGAACTGGCTACACTCACTGAATTGTTTAAATGGGTCTTGAAGAAAGCATTTTTATCATTTCAAATCTATGGTGATTCTCAGACCGAATCATGTTTATTTGAGAAATGACAATCTCATATATTGTAATTGGAATTAGGTATAAATAAATGACCCTAATCTGTCTCAAATTCAGACAGACAGACCAGTTTGAAATTTATCTAATAATTAGGGAAAAAATGCATAAAACATATTATGCACAGTAATGTTTTATTTTGACATGGCCTCTCAATTTTCCTGGAGAACTAATGTGTTTAATCCATTCACATTCTCCCACATACATTCTGGCAAAATTGCTGCAGTATGTCAGCAGAAATGCATTATTTACCTAAGTAATGCTTAACACCATAGCATCGAAGTACTTTTGGGAACATGGAAGGACAGAAGAGGTTTTACACATTGCTAATTCACATGCCACATTAGTGGGTTGACACTAAGTGGGAGGCCAGCGTGGTTGGTGGGAAGTGCTGTCTCAGAAAACCTGTATGTGTATGTTTTATACTGAATGTCATAGTGCGAACCTTATTCCAAGGTGGGTTTTGTGTTTATTTGGGGGTTTTTGAGGGTGTGTTTTGTTTGTTTATATTGATTTGTTTTAACATTTCTGAATCTAGAAAATGAGAACGTTTGTTGTGGGTAACTATACAATTCAGCATAAAATTGAGTTATGTTAAGAATGGGAAAGAGGATTATGAGTGTGCTAGAACTAGAAACTAATAGAAAGCTGGATTTATGTGCTTCTCTGAAAAGAAAGCCTCTATAAAAGCAGAGAAGGGTTCAGTTGTCAGCTATTAAATATAGTGCAGCATAGTGAGCAGAAACCCACCTCTGGGATGGCCCCAGGATTATCCAGACTGGCGAGCACAGCAGCCTGGAAGGCACTGTCTCCTCCCTCAGGGTTGCCAGCACCACTGCCCCATTTCCTCTCCCTCGGGGATGGAGTGCTAGCTTCATCATCCATCTCCTTCACTCACCCAGACCACTCTCCTCTCATCCGGTCCCCACAGGCTGTGTACTTTTTCTTACAACCTCAACTGATAATGCTAGTTGCTTGCTCAGAAATACTTCAAAGTTTCCCAATTCCTCCACAGTGCAGGGCAACGCACTCACAGGAATGCAAGGCCTTTCACAAACAGGCCCAGCCTGGCTTCAGCCTCTCCGGGAGCTCCCACCTATGCAGCTCTCCCTCAGCTGTGGAGGACCACGGGAGCACGCCATAACCTTTCCAACCTCCACTTCTTTCTTCACATTTCTTCTTCCAATGACATTCGATGATCCCTGTTACCAGCATATCAAAACCCTGTCCTCTCAATTTCACTTCAAATGGTCTTTATCCCTTGAAATTGCCCCCGAGGACTCTCCTGATTCTGCCGCACAGGCAAAGGATCTGTTCCCCACACGTGTTCCCATAGCACCTGGTCTGTGTCACCTGCCTGTCCATCCCCTAACTGCAGGCGCCTGTCATTTCCTCTGGATAGCAAAGTCCCTGAGGGCAGAACCCACAACTGACTGAAGGATTCAAGGTGATCTGATTCCCAAAACTATGTACCTCACCTACCAGGTACTGAATTAATATTTATTTACTAAAATGCTTCATTTAATCCCATTCACAGAAACCACCAGTCGTTCTATCTATTCGGCTGAGCTCTATGGATAAAAATACGGATGCCTTTAACCAATGTATTATGCTACATGTGTCTGGAACTTTATAATTCCCAGAGTACAAGAGAGAAACAGACTACAAGAGAGAAACACTGAAATTGCAGAGTCCCGAAGGCAGAGCTCTGAGAATGCTGGAAGCCGCGCAGGGATATCTTCTGTTGTTTTTCAGCAGGAACGATAACTGCAGGCTTTGGTAAGGAATGGAAAAGCTAAAACATCTCTAATTTCCTCATTCTTAAGGCTTCTCTTGCTTGGCAGAAGCTCTAATGCGTGGGAAGGCCTTTGGGACATCTCTCTCTGTACTGCCAGGTAGCTGCTTTCTCTGTGCGCGATGTGGCTCTTCCTGTCAGACTCCCTCCATCCCTGAGTCCCACGAGTTACATAAGGATGAGTTGACATTACATCTAAATGCAGCAGAAGTTATGTGTGAGGCAGAGGTGGTTTAATAAGTGAGCACATTCAACCCAGTCCCTTTGGGGTAGAAAACCAATAAAGATATCAATAAGGGGAATTAATGTTATCTCTGTAGCCATTCAAAAAAGCATCTCTAAAAACAATCCCCTCAATGACATTTGCCTTTTCATTCTCTGCGGTGAGTACCCTCTTCTGACCATGGTTGCAGCTGATTGCAGTAAGTAACAAGGGTGGATTCGGAAGAGGGAACCGGGAGACAGCAGATAAAAAAAAAAAAAAAAAACCTTTGCTCTTTTAGCTCTTTTATGCACAGTGGTTTGAGTTTAGCATTCAGCTGAACTGCTTAAGCAAGAGAATCTGGTTCTATGCGGCTAGGGGGAGCCCGAACACAGTTGAAAAGCTCTATGAAAAACTGCATTCACGTAAATTTTCTGTCCTGCAGCTTAGAAAGAGTATTTTGAAAGTATCCTCTTTCATTGGCCAGGGGAAGAGGGCAGGCGTCTCTGATTGGAAGACGAAAAAGTAGTCACAGCAGAGTCTCCCAGATAAATTCTAGGGGTTACATGATGTTTGTCTCTGGGACGCTCTTTCCTGTAGCTGTGCATAGCTGAAGCCAGAGTGACAGGAAAGATCCTTTCATAGTTGGAATAATTAGAAAATTTAAGATGGGGAAACTTTGAAACTAGTTTTTCTTACCTAAACCGTTTTATTTATAGTTAGACTTCTAGAACAACCTGTATCTCTTTCAGATGGAATATTATAAACTTATTACAAATAAGTTTATAACATAGAACTAAGACCAATGGGTTAGTGCGATGGTCATTCTAGATTTATTCCACTCAGGCAGCTCCAGGATCCAGCAAGGATGACCGCTGCGGAGGGACATGAGAGGGATGTCATTGCAAGGGTCGTGTTACACCATTGATACCGTACTCAAGTGAGCGTCGAAGGACAAATTTAAACTCTCTGGGGGTTGTATTCTTACTCGGTCCTGTGGGTAAAGCTTTCCTGAAGTCTTTTGTCCCTTGTTTTGTTCCAGACATTCACATTCCCCTGGAGTAGGAACTGATATACAGCATGAAACCTGTTCCCAGCCTTGGTTGTCTCCAGGGTCAGCCTCTGGGACAGGAAGACTCACCTAAATAGGGATACCTGTCCAGTGAGGATTTTCCAGTTAGTAAGAACTTGCACTTGAGGACCTGAGTTGCAGGACTAATGATTTACAGATTATATAGAAAAATGCAGCTAGAACTTCTATATTTGACATTGCAGTACAAAATTGAATATTCTTTGTGACAGAAAAAAAACCTTTCTGGACCTACTTTGATTGTATTTGTAAGGAAGTAAAGTCTATTTCATTTTGAGTTTGTGGCATTTCATGTTTTCATAAAGATAGTATATATACAGATGCCTAGAAGATTACCTGCATAAAGGAGGTGATGGGTATCATATGTGATATGTGGCTCAATTAGCCATCTAGAAAGTAAAAACAGTAACATATATATTATCAACACTTTCATTGCTTATGATCTTAAAAGAGCTAAATGAAAATTACTGAGATATGTGATTTCTCTGAAGAAGGATACTTGCTTTAAAATTACATGTTTAAATAATTTGATTTTTAGTATTTTAAAGTTTTCTTGACATATTAAAATATTCAGTTCACTAAACATGTTTCAGATTTTCTGTTTATAAAATAATTAGAACTACTATTCAAACTCACAAAGATATTGAAAGAACTAATGAAATGTCAAGAACAGAAAAATGTTTATGTGACTATATTTGAGGAATTACATATTTAATAATATATGTTTATATATATTTAATATATGATTATTGTTTTTTATTACTGAGAGTTACAAAATGAGTATAACTTAAGTTTTAATTTTATAGTTTCCTGGCTGCATGACTTTGAACAATTATTAACTCTTTCTGAACCTTAGTTTCCATGAGGCTTTGATTTGAAAATACTATGTAAATAGTAAATCATTTTATGAATATATGTTTTGTGGGAACTAAATGGATACAGAAGCATAAATATATACAGTTTAAAGGCATTAAGCCACAGGGGTATTTCTTTGTTGCATACAAATGCCTAAATCTGGTTTCCAAAAATTAGAACACAGATGTGTTCAAAGTAAATAGCATAGGGCCTTATGCAGTGAATAAGAACATATATTGCATATTTTAGAAAAATGTTAAGTATTTCCTCTTTCCACCCAAAGAACAAGTAAGGGCTTAAGTATTTAGAAATGCAAAGGGAGTAGAAAAGCATATAAAGAACATGAATAATAACAAATGCTGGAGGGGTTGTGGGGAAATAGGAACACTAGCTCACTGTTGGTGGAATTGTAGACTGGTCCAGCTGCTCTGGAAAGCAGAGTGGAGACTCCTCAGAAAATGTAGAATCAGCACAGTACAGTGACACAGCGATATCCATGTTCATAGCATCTTGATTTACAATAGCTAAATTATGGAAAACCAACCCAGATGCCCCTCACTGGATGAATGGATCTGAAAGCTCTGGTATATATATATATATATATATATATATATATATATATACATATACATGTATATATATACACACATATAGATATGTATATATGTATATACGTATATACATATGTGTATATACGTATATATGTATATATATACACACAATGGAGTTCTACTGAGATATTAGAAACAATGATATTGCAGCTATTGAAGATAAATGTATGGCATTGGAAGAAATCATGCTGAGTGAAGTTAGTCAAACACAGAGAGTCAAGGGCCAAATAGTTTCCCTAATTTTTGGAGGCTGTACCTAAGCCCAGGTTCAGGAGTAAAGAAGACAAACTCATGTTTTAGAACTATAGAACAAAAATGAAAAATGTTAATTTTTATAAAATACAGTTGTAATATACTTCATAAGACATTTGAATAAGCTATGCTGTGTACCTGTACAAAAACATAAATGTTTATTCGCATTGTCAAATATTTTGAAGAATAACAAGGGATGATAGGAAGGGAAGAGAAGGGGAAATGTTGTAGCTAAGATAAAAGAAGGTACATCCCAAGCAGTTATAAATGTCACTGTATATACATACTATAGCTATATATATAGCCATATATATAGCTAGAAGAAAGGCAAGGGATCAGGGTACAGGAGGAGGGAGGTTGAGGGATAGGGGGATATTGAACAAATTACATTGTTGAATTGTGTGCATCTAGGAATATGTGACAACCAATCCCAACATTGTGTAAAATTTATAAAAATAAATTTTAAAAAGCATAAAAAGAAAAATAATGCATTTCGTGAAGGATGTTCGTATATCAGTATACTTCCTAGAGACATTCAAGGTCATATTAACAAAATTAGAGTAGGTAGACTGAGTGACATCATTCAATATGGATTGAAGATACCAGTATTTTGTTTTTCTTTCTTTCCTAGAGTGGAGTTGTTGAACTCCACCTCCATCATGCACCAGTTTCATGCCCTTAATCTGCTCCCATCTCTTTTTCCCCTCCACTTCTTCCCTTTGACATTTCCCTTGCATTTGACTCTAGCTCTTTCTACTGCCAGTAGAAAGGACAAGAACTTATGACTAGTATACTCACATGAAGGAAGCTTAGAAATTTAGGAATAATAAACCCATTTGAATCACACCCAGTTGCTCCAAAAATCCTAATATTCCTGAGAGATCCAAAAAAGTTAAGAACTTTACTCATGATGACACAGTTGGTGATAGAAGCAAGACCAAAATCCAAACCTGTTTGGCCCTCTGAAGTTTGAAGTAAGGCAGCAAGGTGTGAGGGGAACCACAGAGAAGCCTTAGGTGACAATGGCTTACTTGCTTTTCTAGGATGTGAGCTCAGGCAAGGACAAGGAAAAACGAACCTAGGCAAAGAACCCAGAAGACTGATAGAATACATTATTGAGATAGGATGAGAGCCACTTAACTGAAGAAATGCTTATTAAAAGTTTGCTTCTGACTACAACAAATCTAATCTGAAACTAGAGTCACAATGGAAAGAATGAGGCCACTTTCTCCACCTACAAATGCTACAGCAGGCAGACCATTTGTCTATACGGTCACACTGAGCTCAGGTCTACATTTTTGTTCAGCATCTACTTTTACCATTCTTAGTATTGTCTTCTGACATTTACATAAAGGAGCATAATGAGCACAGCATGGTGGCACATTCCTATAATCCCAGCTATGGAGGAGACTGAGGCAGGAGGATTGCAAATTTAAGACCAGTCTAAGCAAGTTAGTGAAAACTTGTCTCATAGAAAGCATTAAAAAGAACTGGGATAACAAGAGAATTAGGTACACACATATCACTGTCTCATTTGGAGCTGATCACACTATACAGAGTAAGAGTTCAGTGATACCCAATATATAACATGCCCAAATAGTTCTCCTTTCTACACTTACACAGAGGTAGAATATTAAAAGATGATCCATTCCTTGTCAATGCAGTGGGGACTTAAGAAGCTACCCGGGTGACAAATTGGGAAAATTAGCTTGCCCCAGCCAAGAAGGAAACTCTGGTCCCAAATTCTCTGCAGCAGGCTGGGATGCTTTTGAGCCTGCCAGCCTCTCCACCCTTTTAATGTGTGGAGATCAGATCTGCTCAGCTCACAGTAACAAAAAAGGGAATTAAGAGCTCTATGTCCCTCAAGTTCTGTAAATCAAAATTAAACCCCATGCAATCATTATTACAGTTGAAGTAAAGTTTCAGATACAAATAGTAGGTTTATGATCCTAGAAACTAGAATTTGATGTGGAGTAGGCATCAGAAATACCAGCTTTTTTATTAGTGGTATATTGAGAAAAGAAACTAAGACTAGCTTAGAGTGAGAAAAAAATCCAACATATCAGTGCACCTATTCCTTGAGTCACTCAAAAAAATTTATGTGACCCACTCAAATATTTGTATCCAACTGAAATGAAACCTGTGTTCACACAAACAGCTTACAGTTTAATTTTTACAGCAACTTCTGATGATAATCACCTCGAACTGGGAAAACCGCTAAATGTTCTTTACTGGGGAATGGGTAAATAAATTGTAGTCTATCCATATGAAGAGAGGTAAAGCAGGAATAAAAATGTACAAAGTACTAACCCATACTACAATATGGATGGATCTCAAAAGCATTATGCTAATTGAAGAAGCCAGACTCAAAGGTCACATACTGCATCATTCCATTTATATAATATTCTGGCAAAAGCTAACTGTAGGGGTGGAAAACACATCATTGGTTGTCAGGAATAAGGAACAGGGAGGACTTAATGCCAAAGAGTTAGCAAAAATGTGTATGAATAGTGTGGGGTTTTTTTGGTGTGTGTGCGTGTGTGTGTGTGGTGTATTCGTGTGTGTGTGTGTGTGTGTGTGTGTTGTGTTTATGTGTGTGTGGTGTGTTTGTGGGAAAGTGGTAAAACTATTCTGTATTCTGATTATAGTATTATACTACTCTGAATTTATCAAAACTACCTAGAACTATACAGCAAAATGAGTGAATTTTATTGCTACATATCGAAAAATAAATTTGAAAAAAGATGGCAATAAAATATTCTAGTTCAAAAGCAATTTTCCATGGTCTCTTCTATTTCTTGGACTTGAGAAGCTTAGAGATATAAAATCAAACAAAACAAAAGCAAAATACAAAAACCCTTTTCCTTGAGCTTAAATGTCACAATCTAATGAACAAGACAAGCTCTTCAGGAAAAACATAAAAAGCTTTAGTAGCTACGGGAGACGTATTCACAATATAAAGTATGAAGAAGATCAATTAGTATTGAAAGAGATTTCCCCTTCCTTGTCACTTTTGCCTGAAATGTATTCTAACAACAGTAACTTTTGCTACTAAAACAAAAGCAACTCCCCAGATGGGAATGCAACTTTATCCCCAGGTACCTACAGCTGACCCTGGGGACTCTTAGACTGGAAGTACAGGGATGGGGACATTGGAGTCCATCCCTCTCTCCTATCCCATCACCTCAACTGTAGTATTCAGCAGAATGGAGCCTCTACCTCTGCCACTGTCCCCTCCTCTCTCTATAGCTGGGCCAGTTCCATATTGGAAAAGAAGTCTCCTCCATGGTTTTGGGGTGTCAGGGGGATATCAGAAGAAGAGAACATCTCTGGGTACACAGAAGGGGCACTGCTTATTTCTTTATCTATGATGGATATAGAGAGTTGAGATCTTAAAAAAATAACTAAACTGCATTCTTGTGAGCTCTTTTTCCCCCTTCCATTTTCTCCATCTCCTGGGAAGCAACAGAGCTGCTCCCTCCCTGCCTTATCTCACTGACTACAGTAATGAGCTCCAGGGGGACCTTGCTCCTGCCTTTGAAGTAACACGTTTCTCTGAATACACTTTGAAATTTCTCTTCCTACATTGTTTGTTTCTTGTTTGCTCTGACTGTCTCCTTGCAGGGGGGTCTGACAGCTGTTGGGAGGAGGGGAGGTCCAGCCTGACAGCTCCGGAATGTGTAAATTGGACAACAACAAAAATACAAACAAAACAAGAAAGAGAGAAGAGGGGAATCAAAGGCCCTCCCAACTCACTGCCAGAGCAGGAATGTAAGCCCCTGGGCTGGAGTTGCTGAAGCATCCTTCAGGCTGCAGACAGAGGGTGACAGCCAAGGACAGATGCATCTGGGGGCCTGAAAGCTGTCACTGAGTGGCCTTCTGCAGACAGGTTCTTCCTGGGAGAGCAGAGAGACAAGCCCAGGAGAGGGGCAGACAGACAGAGAGGGAGATGGGCTCCCCAGCACTCCGCTCCTCAGGATTTTTACACTCAAAGATCCTGGGTCTGAAAGAGTTTAGGATCCCTGTACGCCAAACAGGAAAGTATACAGCATATCCATTTTAATTTTTAGCCTTTCTACATAAAAAGATCTAAAAGCATTTCAGAGATTAAGGAGATGGAAGGGACATTACATTAAGCTCTCTGGAGACACGAATATACCTGATCTATGCCCTTGATTTAGCTGCCCACTCACATTCAGGATGAAAGAATTAAATGTTAGTTTTCGGAAAATTAATGAGCCAGAATTTACAAAAGAATGGTTGCAACTTGATAAGGGGTACGGTTGAGTATCATATCTGAAGTGCTTGGACCAGAAATGTCTAGGATTTTATATCTTTTGAATTTTGGAAGAGTCCCACATATATAATGAGACATCCTGGGATGAGACCCAAGTCTAAGCAAGAAATTATTGGCGTTTCATATAAAACTTACACCCATAGCCTGAAGGCAATTGTTACAATAGTTTTAGTGTACCTGCATTTTGACTGCAACCTGTCATGTGAGGGGCAGGGTAGGATTTTCCACTCACACCATCATTTCAGCACTGAAAATTTTTCAGATTTTGGAGCGTTTTGGATTTTTTTTTTTTTATCACAGAAGCTTGATCATTTGTGGCAATAGAAAGAAATAGAAAAACTGCATTTGGTCATTGAGACGTGAAAAGGTCAATCCTTTTCCCAGAAAATCAGTGGAAGTTGCAATACCAGAGTGACACAGTCATCCCAATGATACTGGGCTTTGCTTTTATGAAAACACTTGTCTGAGAAGACCACTAGGTGTGCAAATGTGCATTAGAGGTCAAGGCCCTCTGGAAATTTGCAGCATTCCAGCAAAATAGCAGAAGGTGGGCAAAACTTTACCAGCTGATGAGGAGACAGCTTTCAGTGAGTTCTCTTTTCTGATTCTCTGGGCTCCTAAGCCTATGGTTTTGTTAATCATATCCCAAACTCATATCTGAATGTGGACTCAATTTCCTCAATTCTAAACTTTATGATGCACTGTATTTTAGAATCATCTTTGATGCCTCTGATTTCTCTTTCTTGCCTTTGGGGCTCGGTTGCAAGTCCCTGGTAGGGCTAGTAGAATACTTCACTATATGCTTCAGGCCCTGTCTTTGATCCCCAGCAACACACACACACACACACACACACACACACACACACACCACTTGTCTACCCTTCATTTGTGGGATATTTTATCTTATTCCTTCCTTTTTTACGACTGTCGTTTCTAGTCTATCAACACCCTTCAAGTATTCTCCCTGGCTCTCTCACCCTTGTCTTTACCCCTAAACTCTGGATCAATTTTCTTAAATTACTGTTGTGGTGTGTAATTACAGGTCAGGAAACTCTCATCAATTCTCTATTTCTGTGAAGAAATGACACCATTCTTCAAGTCTGTATTTGGAAAGAAAAGCACGTGGCAATAACCCATCTGTGTCCTGGGTGAACTTGAACATGCACCATTATGACAGCATTCCTAGTTTCAGGCTTTTCTAAAAAACAACAGCACCCTTTCCTTCCTTATTTGTGGCACCCAAAACATCACACAGATGTTCCCACTTACTTCCTTCATACAGTAAGCATTTAGTAGACCTGATGTTTGTGGCATGTGTAGTTCAAGATTCTTCTAAGACAAAGTACTCAGTTTAACTTTAACAGCTGTGAGTACTGACATTGGGAGGAATAAGCAGAGGCTATGCACTCCCTCCCCAGTAGACAACCCTGGAGACACTCGATGAATAAGGATGAATAAGGAGGCTCATGAATGAGAGAGGTTGCTATGAAGAGTTCCTTGGACTAGTGATGTGCTGGAACTGAGATACAGATTCAGTTTGCTCTTCTGCCTCCTCTCCCTCTTTTCAGGACAGATCTATGTCTATCAACTTTTTGGAGGGCCAGATATCCTGGGTTACCTCAGGATTTCTAATATCTCATTAAGATGGAGAGCAGAGAGTGAAAACTAATTCTTTACAGCTATATGAAATACTCAAAAAAAGACAACTTTGCATTGAAATTCTACAAAAAGTTCAGCTAATTCTAATGAAGCTGTGTGACACAATATTCTTGGATCATATTGCAGTAACATTAGAAAACCAGTAATAAAAATAATCACAAATATGAATATTTTATCTTGAAATGAAAAAGGTTGCTATTAAATTGTCCTTGAACTAAATCAGGAAAAATAAAATAAATTATGAGATCATTAGAATTGGGTGACAATGATATATCATTGATATAAAAACTTGCAGGGCACAACCAATGCAGAAGTCAGAAGAAAAAGCATAGTTTTAAATACATTTATAAAAAAAAAGATACTGAACTGAAATGAGCCATGAACTCTACTTGGTTTATTGGAAATACAGGAATAAACCAAGTAGAAAAAAAGAGAGATAACTACTAAAAAACAGAAATCAAGAAATCAAACAAAAATACAGTAATGAAAATGATTCAAGTCTAAAACTAGTTCTTTTTTTTTAAAGAGAGAAGGACAGTGGGAGACAGAGAGAATCAATTTTTATCTAGTTTTTCACATGGCTTTAATTGCTCTGATACCCAGTTGTGTATGTGGGTGTTGGGGTTTGAACCCATGTACTTGTGCATGCTGAACAAGCTCGGTAACTGCAGAACCACCCCTCCAGCCCCTAAAACTATTTCTTTTAAGACTATTAGAAAACAATTGATAAGATTGATTAAAAGATAAAGACAATATTTTCATTTAAACAAAATACAGAATGAAAACTTAGATACATAAATAGCAAAAGAGAAAACAGCAACTAAGAAATAGAATGTAACAACCAACTATTTGGTAATGCACTTAAAAACACAGATGAACTACCTGAAAAATATATGAATTATTGTGGCAGACTGTATTTTTCAACAATGTCCATATGTGCTTCCAATATCATGCAACTCCCCCATCAGAATTGGAGTCTATTTTCCCTGCCTTTGGCACTGTGCAGATGCATAGCTATCTGGAGAGTCTTGGGACTTCCCTTATGAGGTCTTTCTGTCACTCTGGGAAAGATACCTTCATGTTGGAAGCCTAAGTTAGCTTACACAGAGAGATGACAGGGAGAGCCCAGATGGAGAGGCCTACAGGGACGAGAACAGAGGCATTGTCCAAAAGCCTGCAACATCTGTCAGATATGAATAAATATGCCTTCTGCTGACTTCAGCCCCTAATCTTCAGTTTTTCTCAACCTGAGCATCATCACTCAGGGACAAGCCATCCCATTATAAATCTGTCTGAATTC
Source organism: Aplodontia rufa (assembly GCA_004027875.1). NCBI lineage: Eukaryota > Metazoa > Chordata > Mammalia > Rodentia > Aplodontiidae > Aplodontia > Aplodontia rufa. Next base: position 43,442 of record PVKS010013663.1, read on the forward strand.
CTGACCCACAGAATCCATGATGATACATAATAGTTTTCCACCACTAAGTTTCAGGCATCATTGGTTGTAGAGACATAATGACTGAAACAATTACTAGAATCATCATAAAAATTAGAAAATGGAGTTAACCAATAATCACTCAAAAACCTGAAAAGACAAGTGAAGGCACCCTGAAAACTCCAAATGAGAGCTAAATCAGAGTTTTATGGGAAAATCAAAATTCAGAAGGAAAGATAATTCCTATCTTGCACAAACTGTTGAAGGAAATAGAAAAAAAATGAAAAAAACCCCTGGGATTTTAAAGATAAAAAGACAAGGATAGTACATTGTTAACAATTTCATTGATGAGCATAGATGAGAAATTTTTAAATAAAAATCATCTAACCAAATTTTATAAACTATTAATAAAATGAATTTATCAAGCAGTGTTTTTCTTGACTGCAAAAGGCTTACCATCAGAAAAATCTATCTATGTAAGGCTCATTATTGGCCTAATGGAGAAAAATAGCCATTTTTCTCAATAAATATAGAATAAAAGACTTGAAAAATTCTTATATATTTATAAACAAAATCAAACCAACAAATGAGTCAAAAATCTTTCAAATACATGGAATAATAAGACTATTCTGGAACCTTATAAAGATTATTTACCAAATCTACATCATATATCCCACTAAAAGAAAAATCTGTGTGTGTATTCCCTTCAGATCGGAGTGGGGTAGGGAAGACAGATATTCCCATTATCTTTGTTGCTGTTCAGTAGAATCCTAGAAATTCTAGCCAACACAAGAACATACGAAAAAGAAATAAGAGATATAAATTGAAAGAATGAGACAAAGCTATAGCTAAATAATATGATCATTTATATAGGAAAATCAACAGATTCATTGTACAAGCCATTAGAAATCAAATTAAACTTCTGAAATAACAATCACTGAGATCAAACTATGCAAACCAATAGCATTCATCTTCACTAAAAATAACCAACTTGAAGATGTAATAGAAATTCAGGGCCATTAATAATTACTATAAAAGATGAAATTATCTAGAAATTATTTTGATCAAACCTATACAGAAAAACTTGTAAACTATATGTTATAAGGAAAAATTAAAATAAATGATGATTGATACTTTGTTCATGGATAACACTTTTTTTTGTTTATTTGTTTTTTATTTATTTGTATGTGTATGTGTGCTGGGAATAGAACCCAGGGCCTCACATATGCTGGGCACTCACTTAATCGTTGAGCTAAATTCCCAGCATTTAGGGGGTGACATTGTAAAAATGTGTATTATCAATAGAAAAAATGTAAGTTAATGTAATCACAAATAACAATACTACCAAGATCAGCAAAATTAAATAAATAATACATAATTATTTAAAAGGTTTATATAAAAATTAAAATCATGGATTACTAAATTGAATTTGAAAAACTACACCAGAGAAAACATGACACTAGTTATAAAAGTATGATAATAAAGACAACATGAAACGGCTTCAGAAATAAGCAAAGAGACCAAAGGAGCTAAAGAGTTCCACATGTGTGTAGGAAATATGGATATGTTAAAACACAGAAGTAAATCAATTAAGGAATAGTTATTCATAGATACTTGGAGGAAAATAGGTTCATTATATGGAGAGCATTATTAAAATATCTGTATTATACCATCTATAAAGATGAATTTCAAACAGATTAAAAATTTACATGTGGAAAGTAAAATAATAATATTAACAGAAGAAACTGAGGGAATGCACTTGTGAATGGATTTATCATTTTTAAACAGAACTCAGCACAAAGTATAAAGCAAATCATTTGGTGGCTTTGACCACACTAGAAATGAAGGTTTATGTTAACTGAGGTTTCTGTTAGTAAAGCTCAAAAGTGTCACGCCTTGAAAGGAGAGTTCTGACACTTAAAATCTTAGCAGAATTAATATAAAAATGCACAAGAAATTCCAGAAAATCAATTAGACAAGGACAAGAAAATAAAAAATGAGTAGGTTAGAAAGAGAGAGAGAGGTATCGGAAGATGGCGGCCACCCCAGCAGCAGTGACTCTGAGACGCTCCTGAGAGTCACCTCACACTGCAGGTCTGCACGCGGATTCCCACGGTAGGACAAACCTCCCAGTGTGGGTGAACATTACCCGCCACTAATTTTTTAATTCCAAAGGAATAGTAGGAGCATTAACGAAAATAAAGGAGGAAATTTGTGGCACCCGTGTGACAGGCCCCACACCCGGGGGCAGGGAAGGGAGCTTCCCCAGAAGGGAGCAAGTTTCCTAATCAAATACCCTAAACTGGCCTCAAACTCCCTGATCTGACTGCTCTTAATTTCCATGACCTTGGAATTAAGTTTGGGATTTATTTCCTCACATTAGCGAACTTACAACTGTTCCTGGGAGCGGCAGCAATCGGCACACTTTCCTGAGGGTGGGGCTGGCTGCTCAGCAAACAAAAAACGCTCTCGGGCTCTCAGCCGCCACGGGCAGAAAACCAAAATCTAAAACGGAGCAAGGGAGCAAGCTTCCTAACCACGTACCCTAACCCGGCGGGCTGTGAACCCCCTGATCTGACTGCTCATAGTTTACCGAATCTTGCATAAAGCTCTTGGAATTAATTACTAACATTAGCAAACTCGTAGGTGGCCCGTTGCCATTTTGACTTGTCCCTGAGGGCGGGGCAGGTCGCCCAGCAGCATTATGGGGCCTCAGTCCCCAAGACCAGAAACAGAAGTTACCACCCCCCCACCAACTGGCCACCTGCACTGGGGGCTGTAGCAAACTGTGATTCACCTCTCCAGCTCCCAAACCTCTCAGTTGGTGACCTTCTGCCCTTTGGTCCATCTGCCTTCCCACCCAAATAGGAGGAGCCTGTGAGCAGAGCTTGCTACAGCGGGACTCATCCCTCTTTAGGGGATCCTCTGCTTTAGCCTCTGCTTGAAATCTGCCTCAGGAAGCTTTGAATATATGGGGCAGCTTGGGCTTCACCTTAGCATCTGAGCTCCTCCAATAGCCAAGGCTGAGCAGGCCTCGACCTCTCTAGCAGGGCACCTCCTAGTGCTTGCAACAGAGAATCACACAAGCACTGGCATGATCTGGTCCTTTTTCTGAGGGTTTCAGTCAACCCCACAAAGCAGCTCTTGGGTCTTCTGAGGATCACAAGACACGCAGAGTGGGTCACCAGTGATCCTGAGGAAGCGACTCTCTGGCTAGCCACTCTCCTTGGATCAGTCAGAGACCCATGCATCTACAATAGGATCAACTCAAATATCTACAACTTCTGAGCCCCAGGTCCAAGAAAAATTTAGAGTGTGGATTGGCAGAAAGTAACCATCTCAGAATTCAGCCCAGGGAGAGCTGAATACCCCTTTGCAACAGAAAATTTTGAGGAGATCCTCTAAGAAAATCCAGGCCACTGGACTCAACCAATCTGCTTCTCCCCAAGCAAGCTCAACTCCGAAGAATCCCCAGCTTGATGTCGGACTTGATTGCACCACCTCCTGACCTAAGGGTCAGAAAATCTCAGAACTATACCAACTAATTTTGTGTATTTTTTTCTGTTTTTTCATTTCTTCATTTTTTTTTTAAATTTTTAAATTTTTTTTTAAATGGGAATCCGGCTGGAAAATAATATTTTAAATTTTTTAACATTAGTGTGGGTTTTTGGGTTTTTCTTTTGTTGTTGTTGTTTTTTTTTCTTTCTTTCCTTTCTTTTTCCTCTGCTCCTTTCTTGCCTTATGATCAATACTGAATTTTGGTGTCGGTGTATATGTATTGGTGATTGGCTCTTATTTCGTTATTTCTTTAGGTCTTATTGAACCCTACTGCTAAATTCTTTCTCCACTGTGCTCTGGTAATCCCTAAATTTAAGCATCTTTCTCTCATTCTCACCCCAAGTCTTTACCCTACCCGCACCCCAGTCCTACGTTTTCCTTAGTCCTAATAAAATAACCTACTCCACCCTAATCCCTAGTTGCCCTATACTCTATAACAGGTGTGATTTTATACCTCCCCAATTCACTTCCTTGACTTCCTAGTCAATCCTTCTCCCCAATTTCAGAGAGACCCCAATATTTGAAGAAATTAAAATGCCTCAAAACGGCTACTTGCTTGGTATCATACTACACAGTGAGAGTTCTCTCAAAGAAAGCTGCCACTATTAGTACTAATCATCAGTTCATCTGTTTTAGTTGAAACTGAATAGTATTTGCACCTATAGCCTCTCAAATTCTCCCAGAACCGTCTGGCATCTCTAGGTCTATATTGACCAAATAACTTCTCTTCACAACAAAGCAAAGTCATAAGAAGCTCCAATTTCTCCAACAAGAGTAACAAGGCTGAAATAAAAGACAAGTTCTCTGACTCAGAAAATGAGGAAAAGGGGAAATAACTCTCCTCAAACCCAGAGCTCTCCACCTAAGGATCCCATAGCCAGGGCCCTAGATGAAAACCAAAGACATTGTATCAGCATTATGATTAGTAATGCAATCAAAGAGTTGATAGAGGAAATAAGGAAAGAGATCAAAGAGCAATTTCACGAGATGAGAGACAAATTCTACAGAGATATTAAGGATCAATTCCAGGAGATGAAAGATCAGCTGTACAAGGATATTGACATTCTGAAAAGAGATGTAGCAGAGCTAACAGGATTGAAAAACATGGTTAACCAACTCAAAGCTTCATTGGAAGACACCAACACCAGAGTAAACTAATGAAAATAGATCTTCAGCGCTTGAAGAATGAGTATCAGATAATGAGGATCGCCTAAACAATGTAGAAATCAAAGAAGAAAAGCGAGATAAACAGCTTACTTTACATAATCAAAACTGATTATGTTTTGATGAGATGAGGCATAATAATCTGAGAATCATTGGACTGGAAGAAAACTCTGAACAGCAAACAAGAGGATTCAAGAACCTTTTAAGCGAAATCATAAGCGAGAACTTCCCTAATGTGGCGATTGATCCGGAATACCACATTCAAGATGCCTATAGAACACCAAATAGACCCAATCAGAGGAGAAACTTACCAAGACATATCATTTACAAATTGAATAACAGAGAAATTAAAGAGAGAATTCTAAAAGCTGCTCGAGTAAAACCCCAAATCACATTCAGAGGCAAACCTATTCGAATCACTATGGATTTTTCAGAACAAACAATGAAGGCTAGAAGAGCTTGGAACAATATCTTTCAAGTGTTAAATAATAACAACTTTCAACCAAAGATAATATATCCAGCAAAACTCAGCTTCAAATATGAATGGGAAATTAAATATTTTAACAATAAACTCATGCTTACAAGATATGTAAACACATGTTTTTACTCCACCACTATCAACTCTAGACAGATCATCAAAACAAAAAATCAATAAAGATGTCTCCAATCTGCACAACCCTATTAATAAATCAGACTTAACAGACATTTATAGAATATTCCATCCTAAAACATCTGAATTTACCTTTTTCTCATCGGTCCATGGATCCTTCTCTAAAATAGACCACATCCGAGTTCACAGGGATAATCTTAGCAAATATAAAAAAGTGGATATAATCCCATGTATTCTGTCAGATTATAATGCTATGATCTTAGCAATCAACAACAAGAGAAACAACAGAAACTATTCAAATACTTGGAAATTGAATAATTACCTCTTAAACGAAGTATGGGTAAAAGAGGAAATGAGAAACAGAGATTATGAAGTTTTTGGAATTGAACGAAAATGAGGAAACAACATACCGAAACCTCTGGGACAGTATGAAGGCTTTCTAAGAGGTAAATTTATAGCAGTGCGTTCATACATCAAAATTCTAGAAAGAGGGCAGATTAATAGCCTTATGCTTCAACTCAAACGACTACAAAAGGAGGAACAGTCCAACCCTAAATCTAACAGAAGACAGGAAATCACCAAAATCAGAGCTGAAATCAACAAAATTGAGAACAAAAAGCTATTCAATCTATTAACAAATCTAAGAGTTGATTCTTTGAAAGAGTTAACAAAATTGACAGACGCCTTGCCAAACTCACCAAAAGGAAGATTGAAATGAAGCAAATCAACAAAATCAGAGATGAAAATGGGGATACCACCACAGACTCAACCAAGATACAGAAGATTATCAGAACCTATTTTGAAAACTTATACTCTGCCAAATTTGATAACCTTCAGGACACGGACAGGTTTTTGGACACACACGACATTCCCTCTTTAACACAGGAGGACACTGAAAACCTCAACCAACCTATCACAGAAAGTGAAATTGAAGCAGCAATCAAAACTCTCCCAAAAAAGAAAAGCCCAGGTCCAGATGGATATACGGCAGAATTCTACCAAGCCTTCACAGAAGAACTAACACCGATCCTCTACAAGCTCTTCCAGGAAATTGATAGAGAGGGAAAACTCCCAAACACTGTTTATGAAGCAAACATTACACTGATCCCAAAGCCCAATAAAGACACATCAAGGAAAGAAATCTACAGACCAATTTCCCTGATGAACATTGATGCAAAAATCCTTAATAAAATTTTAGCTAATCGGATACAAAAGCACATTAAAAAGATAATTCATTATGATCAAGTGGGCTTCATTCCAGGAAAACAAGGCTGGTCCAATATATGCAAATCAGTAAATGTAATCCACCACATAAACAGAATTAAAAGCAAAAATCGTATAATCATCTCAATTGATGCAGAGAAAGCATTTGATAAAATTCAACACCACTTTATTCTCAAAACTTTGGAAAAGATAGGGATCAAGGGAAGATACTTTAACTATGTCAGATCCATTTATGACAGACCCATAGCCA
>PVKS010013664.1:0-50190 GCA_004027875.1 Aplodontia rufa
TTTATAGGGATAACATTAAATCTATATAAAGCTTTCAGTAGAATGGCCATTTTTATTATTTAATTCTGTCTAACAAAGAGCATGTGACATCTTTCCATCTTCAAATGTGACATCTTTTTCATTCTTCAATGTCTGATAATTTTCATTAAAGAGATCTTTGATTTCCCTTGTAAGGTTAATTCCCAAGTATTTTATTTTTTTTGAAGATGTTTTGAAAGGGACTGATTTCCTGACTTCTTCTTTAGTCCTATTATTTTTAGTATATAAGAAAGCTATTGATTTATGCGTATTGATCTTGTATCCTGCCACTTTGCTAAATCTATTTATGAGTTCAAGCAGTTTAAAAAAATCATTGATTTGGGAGGTCATGCTACTGAGCCACATAGCATTAGTTTTTAGTAGGTTTGCCATTTGTAATGCCTCTGATATGTGGGCTCTGATTATAACAATTGCCTAGATTACTTTTTAAGGACTTGAAGATCATCATTATAGACAACTTTTTCACTGCTGTGAAAGAAAAATTTTACAGGAGTAAAAGTTTATTTGGGGGCTCATAGTTTTAGAGAACTCTACCCATAGATGGCAGACTCCAATACTTAGGGTTCCAGGTGAGGCAGGACACCATGATGAAAGAGCATGGTGGAGGGAGGCAACTCAAGACATCACACCAGGAAGCAGAGAGAGAAAGCTCTCCTTTCCACTAACAAAATATAAACCTCCAAAGTCATACCTCCTCCAGACACAGTCTAGCTGCTACAGTTACCACCAAGTTATACCCAATCAGAGGATTAATTAACTGATTGTTTTAAGGCTCTTGTAGCCCAATCATTTCACCTCTAAGACTTCTCGCATTGTCCCACACATTTGCGTTTGGTGGATACCTCACATCTAAACCTTAACAGCCATTTTTGACCAAAACTCCAACTGTTCATTTGGACATACACAAGTACGTGAAAGGTGACCTTGGAGTATCAAGCAGCTGAAAACTGAACCTTCAGATCATGTTCATGCTATAATTTTCTGAATGTGTGTCCCACAAAGATCCAAACAGATTAATTACACATGTGCAGACCACTGCTCACTTCACCTTTAATCCAGTTCACTGGATCTTAAATCATCCTGCTTCTTTATCCCACAAATGCCTCTAAATCCTATCTCTAGGGAAGCAGATTTGAGTCCAGAGTTTTCTCATTCATGCCTGACTGCCTTGCAAAACATTTTTTTCTTTGTTTGTTTACAAGCCTCAATGATCCAGTGTTTAGCACACAGTAAGGTGGGCAAATCAGGGATGGTTCAGTAACACAACAAGTTATGCTGTTTTCACACCACAATAAAGGTTAAAAATCATAAGGTAAACCGTTATGAAGTTGACAGTTATATTTATGGTCTATTCTGACACAATACATTTTCCTGTCAAGCAAATATATTCACATGAGATTTCTTGATAGAGGACTTTTTAAGAATGGAGTAAAAATTGTGTTGGTCCATTGATAATCTGTCCTAGGCAAGAGGAAGCAGGACTACAGTAGAGTGGCAATCTTCATTTGGCAATGGAAGCCTTCAGCATTGCTACTTTCCCTGCAAGAAATACATTGCAGGGTATATTTTAACAAAAGCAAAACCAAGTATTCAAGGATGCATCCCAGAGAGGCACATCCTCTCATCTCCTGCTTCATTGTCCAGCATCCAGTGACCACTAAACAGGAGGACACTGGCCCACGGCCCTCCCATCTGCCTGGCTCAGTACCCACCAAAAAATGCTCCAAAACAAGTTGGTCATTATTTCTCCTCTATTGTTTCTGTACATTTTTAGTAACCACTGTGTCAGCATCTGTTCATACTGACTACTCTGCCTGGGAAATAAATTATTCTCTCCAGTCTCATTTACTTTTTTCTGAAGCTCTTTTAACAAAGTGATATAGTTTTGTATTGTCCTCCTTGATTTGTCACTCCTGCTGTCTGTGTATATATTTCCAGGGGGTACATAATGGTTTAGAACAGATATATCTGTATGACCTTCAGATTCACCTTATAATTTGGGTCAGATATTATGAAGGCAGGAACATCAAAATCTCCGCAAAAGATCTGTAGATATGTTAATTTCTTCTTGAACATCTTTTATTTATTTTTTTACTTTACTAGTAATGTTTGGTGAGTTTAGAGTTGATGGTTCCAGCAATGTAGGCCAGTGGTAGAGTACTGCCTAGCATTCATAAGTTTCTGAGTTTGATTCTCAGCAACCTCCACCAAACAATTAGAATAGATGTTTCCTCCTGGTGAGTTGAACATGATTAATCTCTAAGAAGGATAGAAAGGATTTTGGTGTTAAGGTTATTTTGTCGTATTTAGCATAAACCCATTACTTTTCTACCATTTATCTTTACTAATCAGATTAGTCTCTTTGGTAACTTGACTACTTTGTTATTGGTGATTGTGGCTTCTTCTTATAATGCTCAAGATTCTTGAATATTCCTGTTTTATGGTATTTTGATGATTTGGAATACATGGTCAATACAATTTTATCCTTGGGATTTTTATGGCTTTGATTTAGGGTGGGTTCCTTTAATTCTTTCCCCCAGGTACCTAGGATGAGACAACAATGAGAATTTCTTGAAGTGAATTCCAGACTTAGGTCTTTTGGGCACTGTAAATAGAATGGACACAAGTTTAAAGGATACATTATAATAAGCATGGCACTAGAAATTCTTTGTTAAAGCTGTTTTCCTCCATCTACATAAAGCCCAAACATAGTTATTTTCTCTGTCTTATGCTTTGAGTATTTCCTTCTTTCAATTTTTTTTTTTTTTTTAGAAAATCTCCTTTAGGATTCTGTTCTTGTGAGCTTCTACTAATAATTTCTTACACTGTCAAGACCTATGGTTTTTCTCCTTTTTTCCCAATGAAGCTCATTAAAATGGGGAAATGGTGGCCAGGGGGAAATGCAAAGGCCCCTGGGTCAGCCCTCAGCTCTCTGCTATAGTGCACTTCTAATTGGTTGATTCTTCCTCTGAGGACTTTTGTCACATTCTTGCCAACTCAATAATGCACATAAAGAGAATATTTATCTCTAGTTTTTTTCATGGCATTTGTTTAATACAAACTTTCACCATAAGCCCCTATACTGAAATGAAAAATGTAGGCATAATGTAATCATAATTGTCAAGTACTGAATGAGTTCTTAAGCTTCCAAGACAAAGAGCTCTTTTTATTCTTTTAGGAATGTATAATGCAAGTACTTGTGCATTAAATAAATTTGAATGTATAGCAATCACATAATGAGTATTCTTATCTACTAGGCTCTAATAAAATTGAATGTGAATGAATCCTTTTCTTGCTGAATTTTAAAATATATTCTATTCTTAAATACTAGAAATGGTTGAAGGATGGTTAGAAGCAAAGCCTAACCACAGTAGTAAATGTCTAACAAGTCTGTGATCTTGTAATTTTCTACAAATATCCTTCATCTCTTTATATACATAGGGATTGGTAGTCAATATATCACTAATGTTGATGAACAGAAAACTTTGCTTTCATTTTTTTAAAACAGTGTGTATATTAGGAATATTAATTTTAACTGATATTATGAAAATCTTAGAAAGGTATATAAACCCTAAACTTCATAGAAGAGAATCAGTGCTTACTGAAATAACATCGCAGCGGTTTTGAATATATATAAAATTCCAATTTCAGGATCAGAGGTGATTGGTAGATTTTGTTACATTAAATTTTATTATTAGAGAAGCAGTTAATGATGACAATATTAACTAAAAGAATCAAAGTCCCTAAACTGAGCTGATCAACCTTTAGTATTGTTATTATCATTTTGCATAACTGAGAATGACTTTAATCCTATAATTTCCCTCTCAATCTCACACCCCCTAGCTTTTATTTTATTTTAATGGAAGAATCACAGCTCAGATATAGCATTTAGAAATACAGGATTTGGAGACCTCTATCACTCTCTGAGTCATAGGAAACAGGCAAGTTTCTGACGCTCAGAATATCTGGAACTATCATGATGAGTATATTTCTATTAAGCATTGCTTTGTAGAATAATAAGGTGCATTTAATGCAAGTGGTTTTAATATCATGTCTATTCTAGATCCTCTAATTAAATCATAAAGACAGTTGGTCTTATGTGCAACCACTTGATTTCTTTTTTAGTAAATCTGCTGTTGGCATTATATGGACTTGAGATAAGAATATCATTACATAGTCTCCAAATGTTAGGAAGGTGCTGAATTGCAGTACAAATGAGAAACAGGAACTTATTTCAAAGATCAGGAAGCAGCATTTTTAAAATTGGTTCTGGCGTATATTAAATATACAATACTTCATCCCTTTGTGTCACATTTCTAGTGATTGAAAATAAAACTTCCTTCATGACTACTACTCCCATTACAGGATGATATAATTTCATTAGTCTTTTCTCACATGTGATTTTATATCAGCAATATGAAACAAATTATACTATATGTCAATATGCCAACCATACTTGAATTAATAATTTTTAAATATGCAAACACTCATATTATGATATGGTTTTACTTTTGTTAAATTAATATATCTGTGCTCAATTCAATCACAGGCTTCAAGTACAATTTCCTTTTGGTGTCAGTACATTTATTCTATTAATTATCAATACTAGTAAATGTTCAGTGCTAGATTAATGGTAAAAAGTAATGGAGTTGTAATAAATAAGTCAAAATAACTTTAAGAACTGTATATGCACACACATATGCATCTATATATATATATAATGTATATTTCCAACATTTTCCCTTGATTTGCCTTTCTTCCAAGTTCAATGAATATATTTTCAACTTCTGTTAAATATGACAACAGATCTTTTAGCATCTTGAGCAATCTAACCAAACAAACCTGGTATTGATGGCTCTCTAAATGCTATTCTATCGTGTATTTGGGGGTGAATATATCCAATATTCTCTATAATTATTCATGAACTTTCATTTTTTGGTTAATTTTTGACATATGATTTTTAGCAACTTTCCTTAGCATATTAATTTCTTCAGATATTAACAATTTTATTTTCTAATTTAACATTCCAATATTATTCATGAGAAATTTTTCTTAATTGCCAACAGTAAAGGTTGTATTTATCACATACTTAAGAAAATATTGATGATCTGCTCTAATATCCCCTAGTGTACATAGACTATAAAGTGAGTTGGTTTAAGTAATTTAAAACAAACAGATGTGATAGATTAGTGGCAATCCTGCATCCATTATGACTTCTTTTTATAGTGAGAGAAAGAAATAGAGAAAAAATTTTGTTTTAGTATTTCATGTAGCTTTCATTTCTCTGACACTTTTTTGTGTACATGGTGTTGGGGTTTGAACCTGGGTCCTGTCTCATGCCAGGTAAACGCTGCAACTACTGCGCCACCTCTCCAGTCCCCATCACTACTTTTAACATTGTAAATTTATTGATTTTTGCCTTATTTTTAGCAGGTTCTTATCAAAATCTAAAATGTTATTATTAACAAAATAAATGGCACACATTTTTCCTCCATCAATGTATAGTTATTGGAAAGATAGGAGGTCCATATCTGAAAAGATGTTGAGAAAAATGTGATATGTAAATAAAGAAATAAAATATTGAACTAAAAATAGCAAACGCTCAGAAAGGTGCTTTTAACATAAATGAAACCTGTGAATTCTAAAGAGGTGATTTAAAATTGTTCTTATCCCTTTACACATATGGAAAACACTTAACATGGGAAGATAAGAAAGGAGTACTTCAGTCATGCCAACAACATCAGAAAACCCATCTAAGGAGTCAGTAGGATAGCAGGTGCTCTGGCTATTGATCAGCCAAAGAATCACTCATGAGGAAGAAAGACACATCTGAGTTATGTTTTGAATGAGATGGAAACTCTCCTACTTAATATGGAAAAAAATCATTGATTTTTTAAATAGATGACATCAATTTTGCTATGGTAACATGCCTTCATTATCAATAAGTGTATGCTGTTTGACACTGATCAACAATTGAACCTCAAAATTAAACTCAATGTTTACTGATAGGATTTTTTTCTTTGCACTGATCCTTATTGCCCATGTGGAAAACATGATATGAACAGTTTCCTTGGATCAAATCTCATCATAAATATTTGCGAGATGTTTTGCACAGTATAAGGTTCTAAGCCTTAAAAGGTACACCTCTACCTACCATCTCTTTTAAATAGAGAGAATTTGGATTCAATCAAATATCTGGATTGATAATACCTTTTCAACAGTTTTAAAAAATAAGCTCTCACCAAGTCCTGGATCCATTTCCTATGTTCAGGAGGACCAGGTGGCTTGGCCACTCAGGAGTTGGAAGATCTATACAGAGAAGGATGGGCACTATGGAAATCAAAATATGAAATGAAAAGATACAAAGAGGGAAGATGATGAATTAGAGGACAGTGTACTCCTAGAAATTCCTCAGCTCATGATTTATAAAGCAGGAGGATTACTGCTCTGTGAGGTAGGGGATCAAGGAACTTCATTGAAATTCAACATTGAACAACAACAAAAGCTTAGAAAATCAGAAAGTTGAAACTTTGAACATAATATGAGAAATAATATGGTAGAGATGTGTCATCTTGGCTGGCAGTAGTAGCCTCATGGCCAGTCCACTGATACGGGCAGCAGAGAAAGAGTGGAAATTTGAAACTCTGTACCAACCCCGCTATGTGAGTACACCCCTTGCCAGCACTCCCCAGTCCATCCCATATTATACTGAGAGATGGAAAGCTACGAGTGGCTAAGACCAGCTTTGGCTCCTGGCCACAATAGCTGGCAGCTAGGAGAAGAACATAAAAACATGGATCATAACAATCCCCAGGCCTTGACACAAAGGTTACAGTGTCCAAAATTAAATACAAAGAATGGCACAAGAATATAAGCAATGGGGGCTGGAATGGTTGCTCAGTGGTTGCAGCACTTGCCTGGCATGAGCCAGGACCCAGGTTCAAACTTCAGCACCATGTACACAAGGAAGTGTTAGAGCAACGAAAGCCACATGAAATACTAAATAAAATTGACTCTTTCTCCTTCTTTTTCCCTGTTCCTCTTTCTCTTTGAAAAGAAAAAGAGTATAAGCAATGAGCATCCATCCTTGCCAAAACTTATGATTATCTCGTTAGAAAAATGATCATTTTCCTGTTTCAATCTTTTTCTTCTTATTTCAATTTTATTCATTTATTTTTTAATTTTATTTTATTCTTTTTTAAATTTTTTATTCATTTTACTTTTTTCTATTCTGCCTGAGAGGTTGTGTGTGTGTGGGTAGGTTGGGTGTATGATCTCACTGAGTGGATGGATTAAAATATGTGTGTGTGCTTGTGCATGCATGTGTGTGTGTTTCAAAATATATAACTTTTCATATAATCTTCCTTTCATTTTAATTGCTCTTTTCTTCACCACATTTGCCTTCAATGGGTGTAGTTTTACATAGGTTTGATTTATTCTGATCTTATATTTGTTTGTTCATACCTTCATTTGTATCCCTCTTATTGTTCTTCTTAACCCTCTTCTCCCACCAGCAGCCAAATTTTCCTGTTCCCTTCTCCACTCTTTCTTATATATTACTTTTAGATTTTTTCATTTCTGTACCTTTATAACCATCATCTGCTACCTGTCTACTGCTTCTGCTCTATTCACTTTTTAAATATTTTAAAGTTTCTCTTGGCTTCCTAACAGATTTTCTCTTCACTTAAGGAGGAATTCTTCTCATGCAGGTGAAAGAGGGATTTCACTACAATTCGCTATTGGATAGTAAGAGTGTCTTAGCGATGCAGAAATTCAGGTGCATTAAAAAAAAGAAGAAAGTAATTAAATATCTGATAGAATTACGTAGCTTATGCAATCCCCATCCCATTCATGCCATTATTATTAGTACAGTGGATGACATGGGAAACACCTGCAATTGGTAGTAATCGGTGTTATAGATGTCAAAGTAAACCCTGGGTATGTATGTCAAGGCTGTAAATTGATTGCTAATGTTCTTACTATTTCTTGCTTTCCCTTTCTGTAAGAAGAACTTGGAAGTAATTTGGACTCAAGTAGAGATACTATTGCTGACAAAAAACTAAACCAAGTAAAGGCAAAACACACCCCACACAGGAACTAGCCCCACTGGAGCCTCAACACAGAGAATAGGGGAAAGAAAAATCCCAAACCAATAACCAGGCCCCAAGTAAGAAAAACTGGAGTGGGGCTTCAGCTCTTAGTCCTGAGCATCTACTTTTACAAAAAAAAAAAGAAAAAGAAAAAGAAAAGAAATGAAAAGAAAATTACACACCAAAAGATACACAAATAAAAGAGGAATAATCCATCATAAGTGATGTGCAAAAACAAGACCTTTGAAAACACCTCCCTCCAAATTCCAAATATCCCAGAAATGGATGAAATTCCAGAATAAGACTATAATAAAAAGATTATTAAAATGTTCAATGAATTAAAGAATATCTAAGAAATGAAATAAGAGAGCAAATACAGAAGGTGAAAGATAATTTAAATAAAGAAATAGAGATATTGAAAAGAAACCAATCAGAACTCTTTGAAGTGAAAGAGACAATGACAATGTAGAAATATGACTGAAAGTGTCAGCAACAGAATATATTGCTAATAAAACAGGCCTTGCAGACAGGTATGCTGACTTGAATACTCAGTATGAGATAAAGGGGAGCAAAAGGTCCTTGATCAGAAACAGACTCCAGATAGTGGATTAGAGAGATTTGTTCCTTGGCTTCGAGCAGCAGGAGGACTGCTTCTCAGCGACTTAGGAAAAAAAGAGATTTCACTAAAATTCACTATTGGACAGTCAGAGTATCTTGTAGATGCAGAAATTTGGGTGCATTCAAAACTAAAAAAAAAAAAAAAAAAAAAAAAAAAAAAAAAAAAAAAAAAAAAAAAAAAAAAAAAAAAAAAAAAGTAGAAAGAGAACTTTGGAGCCCAGCTGGTTGTGGAAGTGGCAGTAGTGCCAGTTACAACAGAGATGAGAAATATTACACAGAGAAAAACAGCAGACAAATTTGGTATGGAAAAAATCTGTAGATTAGAAAAGGAGGCTACTCTTAGCTGATCCAGAATCTGCCCTACAAACTGGTGTTCAAAATTGCTCTGTATTTTCCAACTGGCAATGGAGAGCAATGTGGGAACCATCTGGTGGAGGCCATGCTGGAGCGTGCTGCTACGGGAACCCTGGCAAGCTCCTACTGTGTGACTTAAACAGAACATGAGTGCAACAGGCACAGAGAAGATTGCTCAAGGGATTCAAGTGAGAAAAATGAACAGGAGCCCAACTTGCTTTTTGAGTAGGGCAGCCCACATGACCAGCTGAAAACGGTGGGAAATTTGAACAAGTAGGTGTGAAAACACTTAGAGACTGACTTATGGGCTGCTTATGGGCAGCATGAAATGTATGTGTCCATGCAACCCACGCAATGACCCTCCAGGAGTTGTTGCATATGAAGATATCTGGAACTCAGCACTTGCTCAGGGAGATAAGGAGTCACATCTGCCTATGGACATATTCAGAATAAACTGACTACTCATTCTCATTTCCTTGACTAAAACATTCCAAGATTTTCTCCTTGTGACTTCAGAGTCACTGGAAACGCTACTAGTAGAGTCAAACATTTTGGAGCTTTCAGTTCATGGTTGGTTAGCTTTGTTACTTTTGAGTCTGGGGTAAGAAAACACACATGGCTGGGGTGCTTGGTGGAACAAAGTGCTCCATCATGGCAGCCAGGGACCAAAATGAGGGAGTGGAGCAGAGACCAAGTTTCAACGTCCCCCTCATGTTTATGCCCAAATGGCCCAAGTTCCTTCCACTACTCCCCATCTCTTGAAGGTTCTACCGTATGCCAATAATTCCATGGGTTGAGCACCGTGGCAGTCATACATGGGCCTTTAGAGACATTTATTATCAAATCCATAACTTGCTCAGCTTTTTCAGGGCACTATGGCCCACTTCTCTCCTTTCATAATTTATTTACCTAGTTATGACCTATTTGCCACATTCCTCCCACTTTTTTATTGTAAGAGTTAAAGAATAGGGCAGAAATATGAAAATAGTTTTGCAGAACCCAAAGTCAATCTATTAATACATATATAGAGTTAGAGTAGACCAAGTCATACCAAATTCATTTTCTAAGTAATGTTGAGAAGAGTATAAGGAATAGAAAATAGGAAATAGTAGAAAAGTTCATAGAGGATATTCTCTGGAACTGGATTTTCCTAGGACCTAGAAAACAAAAGACATGTGTCCCTATGTACAAATGGATTGTGTATCATCCAGTCCAAACCAGTCATTTAATTTATTACTGATCCATATTAAAATAAAGAGAATACAGAATTTGGATTTTTCTAATGTTATAATTGAAAATAAACTGCATCACTTATTCTTCTTAAAATTTAATGAGAACATTTTTTAGTTATTTCTAGAGCAACTCATATAAGCCTGTAAGTATGAAAAACAAGTCCCCTGAAAAATTAACATGTGATGTGCCCTGGCCTACCCTTTAAATGATTGTGTCAATACCACTCTCATTCTCCTTGCATTTGCTTTTACCATTCAATAATTATTCATAAGAATAAGTGAGTAAGACAGATCCATCAGAAAGAAATGCCAGGACAGAATCACTCTTTGAAAAGTCGCTGTTAAATGTTAAATCTATGCACATGATGGTTTATTTCCTTAGAGAAATGTCTGCTGAATGACTATGCCATGTGTGTGCTCTTTAAGATGCCTAGGTGTGTGCACTTCAGGAGGAAAAGCTACACGTGTGTGTAATCTGAGGACATAAAGGAATGTATGACAGGTGCCACATAATCAGTGCAGGCAATAAATCACACACAGTTTAGAAGCAGGAGGAAGTTGTTTCCAAAAGGTTATGGGGAGCAGCATCATTGAAATGCTGATCACCATGACACAGGCAGGCCCAAATCGCTCTGCAGCTACATCCACACATCCCCTGACAGACAGTTCTGAGAATATTCCAGCCAAAACTTCTATTCAAATTGGTCAGTCTGATGTTAAAACACAGCTGCTGGAAGGGAGTGAATGGTGCTTTTGAATTCCTGCCAATTGAGCTGCCTCATGGACAAACTATGTGTGGATCGGATCCACTCAACGACACTTTCAGAATTTGAATTTTTCTGCAACAGAGTGTATATAGAGATGTAGACTTGGCGAATAGACTAGAGAAGTGAATTAACTGTCTCATGCCATTGTGATCTGCTGAAAAAGATAAACAAAATTCTTACCATATTCATACGGGAAAATAATATCAGCTATTTTTTCTCATCTGCTTTACCTACTAGATCATGCTTCATGGAGAGCATGGGTTGTTTGTATGTATATTTCTGGGCTTCACAAATTGCCTAAGTGCTTAGAGAATGCTTGCCAAGGGAGTGCTCAGTCAGCATGGAGTGATTATCTTACTCAGCTCTCATAGTCCCGTGTCTCAGCTCTGTTCCTATGTTGTTCTTTGGAGAGAGATTTCTCCTACAAGCAATTTTCAATACTCAACTTTAATAGAATCCCTATCTTTCATTAGGGGATATAATCTACAAGTCCTTTTTTATGGTTAAAATGGACCCCTATCTGTAGCCGGATGAATATAGCAAAGAAATGTGTTACCCAGGCAACAGAGCAGCTTGGTTTGAATGAATTTCCTGATTATTGCTGTGGAAGATAAAAGGGAAAATGTTCATGAAAGTACGAAGTTTGTACTAAGTCTGCTGATAAATAAGGGAACAACTAACACTTTTCAGTAAAGATGTAAGCTTTCTGGATGTTTTTAATGTCAGATTGTATACATAAATTATACCTATTCATTTCAATTTATTTAAATTTCTGTAGAACTGCACGATTTTACCACGGAGCACATGTAATAGCCTGATGGTTGTTTTTGCCTGTTTATTATCTGTTTCTGTTTTCAAAAACAAGAATCTTGAGAAACCTCTTGATTGTGTTTATGATTGTGTATTGACATAGTAGAAATAAAGAAGACATAATATAATGGGAAATACATTTTGGAACCATATCAGGTACTCCCCTATGTTTAAATTATCTTGTCTCATTCAAATAAAATAATCTTAAGTTTGTGAGTTTAACATTTCTCAATGAAAAGAAAGCATTTTATAAATATGCGGTATTCTTTTGAAAAAATAAGAGCTTGAATGTTA
This sequence comes from Aplodontia rufa, assembly GCA_004027875.1. Classification (NCBI taxonomy): domain Eukaryota; kingdom Metazoa; phylum Chordata; class Mammalia; order Rodentia; family Aplodontiidae; genus Aplodontia; species Aplodontia rufa. Next base: position 12,205 of record PVKS010013664.1, read on the forward strand.
AAGCTTGTTTTACTGGTAATTATGTCATTTCTTTTAGACTGTTCTTGACTGAGGAATAGTAATGTGCTCTAGTTCTTACTCAAATTTCTTGACTTCGAATGCCCACTCTGTACCTAATAGCTTTGTCAACTTATTGACATAAAGAAAGAAATATCTTTTATCATACAGTGTTGCTATCAGAGATAGCTAGAAGAGATAATACCTTAAAGAATGGGTACAAAAAATGGCTGGGCATGTATAAGGCTGGTCATTATTACTAACTGAGTATAATTATGTGGGGAAAATGAAACATATTTTTTCTCTGACAGTGATCTTATCAAAATCACTTCCAATGCCAATTAATGACTTTTTTTTTAAATAGTGAAGATACTAAGTTTAGAGTGAAAATGTATTCTCTAAACATTTTTGTATTAAGACAAGCAGACTTCTTACATCCTCTGGATGGAGCAGATAATAAATACCAGATTTTCTTTATAGTAAGTTGTGAATTTATTTAGAATATCAGCTTGTCATAATAAAAGCATCCAATCTGAGAAGCTTCAATATATTATGCTGTGATTATATAACATTACATATTTTTGTTCCGATTTTTACAGTGCCAGATTTTCTCATTATTTTAAGCAATGCTGATTCTAAAATACTAGATTTGAAGGAATTGTTTATATATTATCAGTCAGGAACCACTTCATAGCAGGACTGTTTTTCAATAACATCTAGAAAGGTACATGACTTAGCTAAGAGTGAAGTTAATTGAGTACTATGTACAATTGAGTGTAATTTCTAATTGGGTTCTTTTTTTACACTACCATTTCTAAAAATTGTAATTCTATAATAATTCTGTTTTTAAATTGCATTGACATTATTTCAATAGTTCTTTAAAATATTTGAAGATGGGGCTGGAGCGGTGGCTCAGCAGTTTCAGCGCTTGCCTGGCAAGCATAAGGAACCGGGTTCAAACCCCAGCACACAACTGACTTTTGGAGCAACTAAGGCCATGTGAAAAACTAAATAAAGTTGTTTCTCTCTTTCTCTGTCTCTCTCACTGTCCCTCTCTCTTTAAAAAAATAAAATAAAATAAAATGAAATAAAATGTTTGAAGAAATCTTTAAGTTTTACAAACTCGGTGATAGGAATCCCTCTGTGATCCAATCATAATATATTTCTACTAAACAATGAGAATATTTCTATTTGACTTTTGGATTAAATGAATTTTTTCCAATTGATTTATTTTTACATTTATAGAATTACTAGGCAAATATTTTACAATTGCAATTGCAGTTTTCTTTGGAAGGTATCCAGGCCAAACACATTTGTTGATAGGGACAGACCGACTGGCAAGGGAAAGAAACCCGCAGGAAAATTCTCCACGAGAAAAGTTCATATGCATATCATCTTAGTGTTGACTTTTACATTTTCAGTGGACAACAAGAGCAAACATACTATATACCAAATGCAAACTTTGGTAGGCTGGAGATAATATGAAATAGAAAATAATTAAACTCTGTTCACTTGAAACAAATATCACTTTCAAAAATATGTTTCATATACACGTTGAAAGACAGTTATCTATTGTCCAACCTGATTTGAGAAAATCAAACACTCCTGTTTCCTGCTGTAATGCAATGTAAATTATTAAATTTAAATTAAATTCCATTCTGTACAAAAAAAAGTACCAACTATATTTTCTCCAGGGAATATCATTATGTATTTTTCATGACCTTTTAAAACTGAAAGGTCATGAAGGCAGGGCTGCCCTTTACAAAGCTCATCAATAACAACAAAATTATAAGGTTGAAAAATTATGAATTTTCTACAAAAATTGCCCTGACATTGCCTAGCTATTTGTAGTCATTTTACATTCTTCCTGAAACTTATCTTTTAAACTAAAAGTGTTATATTAATATTTCTGCAATATAACAATATTATATTACAGATACCAATATATGTTTCAGACAAATAAACTTGTGTGCATGTTCTTTTTAAATCTACTAAATAATGTAGCAAGAGTAGAAAAATGGTTGAGTTTTTGTATTAGATCTAGGCTGAGTCTCCATCTGTGTTTCCAAGAATCATTAGAAATACACAGTTCAAACATACCCATTTCAGGTTTGAACCACCTTGTTTTCTGCACACAGAGTAAAACCCTAAAATAAACAAACAAAATTTAATGCTATTTTTCAAATAAAACACATACTCAGTAAGTTTCTTATTTTAGCTCTTACATGCAAAAACTTAAAAATAGTTATTTCCATCCGTACCATAAGAAAAGAATGGAACATGGTGAAAGTTAATGACTTCTATTGGACGCTTCAGAGAATGAGGTTTCAGGGCCAATGGCCTCCCTGAAATCTGGAGAGAATGGTAAATAGAGAAAAGTTGAGAACAGCTTACATGGAGGAGAAGCTGCTGGACCTTAAGCTGACCTTTTCTGGGGAAAGTAGACAGCATAGAAGAATAGTATGTTTGAACTGTATATTTCTAATGATTCTTAGAACCACAGATGGGGACTCAGCCTAGATCTAATAATATAAAAGTTCAAACATTGTTCTACTCTTGCTACATTATTTGGTAGATTTATAAAGAACATGCAAACAGAGAAGCAAAAACACCAAGAAAGAAAGAAAATGCTAGCACCAAAAACACTAATAGGAATATGCCTGTGCTGGACTGAGAAGTCTGGACATAGCAGAGCAGAGAATAAGTGGTTTTGAAATGCATTAATAGAAACTCTCTTTCCAATACAAAGTAAAAATATATATACAGGAGGAGGAGAAGGAGAAATCACACAAAAACGATGTGATAATTTCCAAGGTCCAATGTATGTGTAATGAAAATACCCAAAGAAAAGAGAGAGGGAATTGAGAAATATTTAAAGCAACAGTGGCAAGGAACTATACGAACACAACGATATACAAAACTATGAATCTAGATGCACAAAGAACAATATTATACTTGACATGTGGTTTTAAAACTTGAAAAAAAGCAAAACAAAGGTTAAGTCTTGAAAACAACCAGGATGGGAATTGGGGAATATCTTCCCTCTAGAAGGAAAAAGAGTAAGAATTACATTGAAGACCATGTAAGCAAAAGGATATCAAGAAAAATAATTCATCTTGGAAGAGAAATATATTAAAAAACTTAAAATTTTAAATCAAGCAAAATTAGCCTTTAAAGCTGAGAAAGATGTTTCCAGAAAAGAAAAAAAAAAGGAATGTAATACTTGCATATCTGCCTTGAGCAAAATACTATGGGAAGCTCATCCCAGAAAAATAAATAAATTAGATTTATATAATAAATGGTAGAACATGAGGAAAATGCAATTAAAATATTTAACCCTTTAATTCTTATTTTGTATAATATATAACTTCTTTTAATAATAATTTGTTAGTGATAATAGTGTACGAATAAGTGAAATTAATGACACCAATATCCTATGGGGCATGAGGAAGGAGCTGAGGATTTTCTGTTAAAGTACATCCTGACAACTAAACTGGTAGTATTATTTAAAATGGTTAAACATGTACGTTAGAAACTTCAGGACAACCACTGAATTTTTAAAAATACTACAGCTGATAAGCTAAGAAGGGAGAATATGAAGTACTTTGAGATGATAGAAAATAGGGCTGGATAGGCGATTATAGCACTTGCCCAGCATGCACGAGTACATGGGTTCAAACACCAGCACCCATGTACACAAATAAGTGTCAAAGCAACGAAAGCTATGTGAAAAACTCAATAAAAATGGATTCTCTCTCTCTCTCTCTCTCTCACATTGTCCTTCTCTCTTTAAAAAAAAACAATAGTATAAAACAGGAGAAAACAACTAAATATGAATAGTATGAATGTATAGATATGAATCCTACTATTTCAATCATCATTTTATATTTGAATGGTCTAAAAATCTCACAAAGAGAATCCAGGGGTGTTTGCACATACCTGTAATCCCTTCAACTTGGGAGGCTGAGGCAGGTGGATTGCAAGTTTGAGGATAGTCTCAGCAGTTTAAAAGGACCCTGTCTCAAAATATAAATAAATAAATAAATAAACAAACAAATAAATAGGGCTTGAGATGTAGGTCAGTGGTAAAGCAACCCTGGGTTCAATTCTCAATATCGAAGAAAGAGAGAGAAAACCAACCAAATAAAATCTACACAACTATAAAAATATAAAGCAACCCACCATAAATTTAAATGATTGGATAGATTAATAGTAAAGGGATGGACAATAAAATGTCATGCTTTCACTAATCCAAATAAATCTAGCATAGATATAGTAATTTCAAAAACACAGACTTCAAAGTAAGAACAATTATCAGAAACAGAGATATTACCTAATGATAAAAGGTCAATTCTCCAAGAAAATATAAGACTTTTTCTGTATTTACTGAAAATGGAACATCAAATACCCAAGAAAAAACTTTATAAAACTTGAAAACTAGATAGAAAAAAAATGTTATTGTAGATTCAGCAACTGTAAACCAGCAACGCTGATAATCAGCACGGATATGGTTCACAGGGACAACATCAATCAACTTGACCTAATTGACCCTTGTAGAGCAGCTTATTCAATACCAGCAGAATACTTATTATTCAAGCTCAATTGGAGCATTCACGAGATCACAATGTGGGACATAAAACATACTCTAATAAACCTTAATGAATAGAAAGTACCCAAAGTATCTCTTCAGATCACAATGAACTTACAAGTACAAGATTTAAGTGTAAGATCTATAGTATATTATATAGTTCTACATGAATGGTATTTTATATTATATCACAGAACAATAGATGAAAATTCCCAAATATTTGGAAATAAACCCATATTCCACCACCCAACAACCCTGACACATACACACTACTGAATAACATATGGATCAATGAAAAAGAAAATCTTATCTAGAATAATTAAAATATTTGACCAAATGAAAATGAAAATGCAATTTATTTAAATTTGAAGGATGCAGAAAAAGTAGTTATTACAGGGAAAATTATAGCAATAAAATGCAACTATTAGAAAAAAATGACAAAGTGCCCAAGCTTGAATCTGAGATAAGTGTATAGGCAGGAGCACTTAAGTCTAAATAAGCAGAAGAAATTAAATATTAAAAATTAGAACAAAAATGAGTGAAGCATTTACTAAAAACAGATAATCAGCAAAATCAACATCTGATTTTTTGAAATACAAATAACCCAGCAAACCAGGGAAAAAGAAGAAATGACAATATCATTAATAAAGAATGTTACATAACCTCTGATCCCACAGATAAAAAGATATAAAGGAATACTGATAATGTGTTTATAGCCACAAAACTGATAATTTGGAAGAGATTTCTTTAAAATTTCCATATAATAAAACTTCCACAAAACAAGTATCCATCCTGAAGACAGATAGATGACAGATAAAAACAGACGCAGCTATAGAACAATATAGAATTGAAAAATTAAGGGCTGGAGTGGTAGTCATTGGTGGGGCACTTGTCTGGCACGCACAAGGACCTGGGTTTGAACCCCAGGACCACCACATACACAATTAAGTGTCAGGGAAGCAAAGGCCACATGAAAAAATAAAATTGAATCTCTTTTTCTCTATCTCCCTCTGTCCCTCTCTTTCTCTTTAAGAAAATGAAAAATTGAAAATTAATAAACTTCCAAAACAAGAAACACTAGGCCCAAATGTTTTCACTGGTAAATTCCACAAAATGCTAAGAAACAAATATACCAATTCTCTAGAATCACTTACAGAAAAGCAGGTTTATTTATTAATTTATTCAATGATTCTTTAATATCAAAATCAGATACAAATATTACAGGGAAAAAGAACCAGAAATCAGTCCTTCATGAATATTCATGTATTAAATCCAACTCAATGTAATAAATAGAATCCAAAAATGTATAAAATGAATTATGTATCACAAAATAGAAATTAATTTATATAATGAAAGGATGACATTGAAATGAATTAATAAAATCTACTACCTCATAAGACTAAAATTAGAAGAATCATTTGATCATAATAATGAATGGATAGAAAGAATGTGAAAAAATGCAGCAACCATTCATTATAATAGTTCTCTGGAGCTGGTAATAGAGCAGGAATTTCTCACTCACTACAAGAAATGTAGCACAATTGGTGAGAAATTGGACCTTCCCCAATAAGATCAGGAACAAGGCAATGATATTCTCTCCTACAACTACTTTTTGACCTCCTAAAGGAAGCATTAGGTAATTAAGATAATAAATTCAAAGATATATAGTTTAGAGATAATTAAAATTGTGCTGGAATGGTGGGGCTTGGCTGTTTTGGAGCTTACCTGGCATAGGCAAGGATGCAGATTCAAACCCCAGCACCATGTTCATAAAAAGGATCAGTGCAAAGAAAGCCACATGGAAAACTAAATATACACTTGATTCTCTCTTTCTCTCTCTCTCTCACTGTCCTTCTCTCTTTAAAAAATCAACTAAAAATTGTTTTGCTTGCATTGTTATGAATATATAGCAAATCCCAAGAAACTGATGACAATAACAAAATATCTCCTGGAATTAGAATGGGAGTAAGGCAAAATTTAGCTACACAAAGTTAATATGCAAAATTCAATCGCTTTTTTTATGCCAGCAATTGTCAAATAAATCTTGAAATAAGGGGCTGGAGCGGTGGCTCGGTGGTTACGTGCTTGCTTGGCCACAAGTACACGGGTTCAAACCCCAGCACCCACTTACACAACTAAGTGTTGGAGCAATGAAAGCCATGTGAAAAACTCAATAAAAATTGATTCTCTCTGTCTCTGTATCTCTCTCTCTCACTGTCCTTCTCTCTTTAAAAAAAAAAACTTGAAATAAAAATATATCATTTAAAAGAGCAACCAAAAAATGAAGCATATGATAAAATATGTCAATTTATATAGAGGAAACTAAATATTGTGATGAAATAATTTAAATTATATCTAGATAAACTAAGAGATATTTTCTCTTCAAGGGTTGGAAGTCTCAATATTGCTAGGATGCCAGTTCTTCTACATTAATCTACAAACTCAATATAATCTTATTAAAAATATCTCAGCTTGTGGTGCTGGAGCAGTGGACTCAGCAGTTATAGTGATTGCCTGGTGAACGAGGACCTGAGTTTGAACCCCAGCACCACATACAAAACTAAGTGTTGGCAAAGCAAAGACCAGATGAAAAATTAAATGAAATTGATTCTCTCTTTGTTTCTCTCTCTCTCTCTCTCACTCTCTTATAATATCTCACTCTCTTATAAATCTGGGTTTGGTGTATTTTGTAAACAGTTACAAACTCATTCTGAAGTTTGTATGGAAAGACAAAAGATCTAGACAAACAAAATTCAGAGAAATAGAGGGAAAGGAAGGTTCAGAGAAATGGAAAGGAAGGAGAAGGTAGGGGAGGATTAACAGGGGGGAAAACAAGAAGAGGAGAAGGAAGGATAAGAAAAAATGGAAGATTTACATTAAGCAATGCAAACCTAATAGGAAGCCACAGTAATCAGGAAAACATGGCACCGGAAATGAACAGACTCATTGACCAATGGAATAGAAAGAAGGGTACAGAAACAGACTCATGCAAATGTGGTTGACTGACCTCCAAGAAAAGACCAAGGTGAGTCCATGGAGAAAGGACAGTTCTTCCTACAAATGGCACTGACCTGAAACTAGTAGTGTGTTTCACAAAAAATTAACTCATAATGAGCATACACCTAAAGGCAAAATACAAAGCTATTAAACTTTTACAAGAAGAAATAGGAGAAAATCTGTAAGAACTGGGATTTGGTAATGAGTTTTTAGATGTAACACCAAAAGCTTAAACATGAAATTAGAAAAAATGATAACTTGGATTTTCATATTAAAACATTGCTCTTGTACTATAGAAAACACTTGAGAAAATGAAAACTCAGGTTTCAGTCTGGGCAAAAATATTTGAAAAATCCCTATGCGGTAAAGGACTTGGTTCTGCAATAATGAGACTCTTTAAAATGCAACAATGGGTAAACAAACAATCTAGGTTAAAAAAAAATGGGCAAAGAATCTGAACAGGTACCTTATAAAGTAAACTATACAGATGGCTAATAAGCATATTAAAAGTTGCTCAACACAATTCATCAGAAAAGAATTGCAAATTAAAACAACAATAAGATATAATTGCACACCTATTAGAATGGATCAGTTCCAAAAATCTTACAGTGTCAATTCAATTGCTGGCAAGGATGAAGAGCGATAAGAAATTTACTTATCTTCCTGGTATGCATGCAAATGGTCCAGGCACTCTGAAAGATAGCTTGGCAGTTTCTTCTAAAACTAGAGATAGTTTCCTTTCATGATCATTTTATTGTACTCCCGTATATTTGCCCACTTAATTTGAAAACTTATCTCCATACGTGGTACTGCACAAATATGTTTGTATCAATTTATTCATTATTGTCAAAAAAGTAGACTCAAACAAGCTGTCCTTCATTAAAATAAATAAAACTTTTTAGTTCATTTGTACAATAAAAAGCATTCAGCAATAAGAAGAAATGTACTATAATTACAAAGTCATTGGCAAATCATGATATATCGCTAAGTGAAAGAAACCGGCCTAAAAAGGCTACATAGTGTTCACTTCCTACTATTTCACATTTTGGGAAAGCAAAGATACACAGATGATGAAAACATCAGTAATTTCAGGAGAAGAGAGGAAGGCAGGTGGGGGGGCTGCGGGAGGAGAAGGGTAGTAGGAACAAAGCCCATGAGATTATTTAGACTATTAAAACTTTCCTGCTTTCCTGTGTGATACTGTAATTATAGATAAATGACCCTAACCATGTGCCAAAAACCATAGCATTTACAGAACAAAGTAATGCACATAAATGCATATATATATATATGTATACATATATATATATATATGTATGTATCAGGATGTTGGGAAATTCAGGAAGGAATTTAGACTGAAAGAGGAATCTCACTGCATTTGAAAGGTATGAAACAGCTCCACAATTGGACTGTGCAGAGGGCTACTGATGTTTTTAAAGTTAAAAAAGAGCACTATGGTACTAACAGCAAAAGAATCTACAGGTAAGCACTGAACTCTTCCTGAAAAAGCTGCTCCCCCTGGAGTGCAGGTTAACAATCCTGATGTTACTGTTCTAGAACAGAAAGTTTCAGTCATGGATGCCTGATAATGAGAGTCAAGTTTTACCTGCCAGATAAAGAATTTACAGGTACTCAAAAGGAAGAAGCTAAAATGATATGTGGGGAAATAAATTTGAATTGGGAGTCATTAGTATCAACTTAGATTTAGCTTACTTTAAATATAAATGGATACACACAGAAGCATTTATAGACACTTATTTAACAACAGGACTGTATACACACATATGCTTGCTTAGTTATCAGTTGAAAAATCTGAAAGAAACATCCCCAGAATGCCAAAGGAACAGATTACTAATGCCACTATTCAAAAGGTAGAAATGGTTCTGTGGAGAGATAACTGATTCGTTCAGGAAATGTTCAATCCTGGAATACCTCATAAGGCTAACAAGAAAGTGTGGGCCACAATAATTATTAAATAAGTTTTAAGAATTCACTATGATGGGAGTTTGCCAAAAACATATTGGAGTCATTTGAAAAGAATTGCTGATGGCCAAAGTGGAACCATTTGAGCAACTATAATGAACTGGATTAAAGTCTGAAGTATAAAATAAATGCTTTTTCTGTCTATTCTAAGGTAAATAAATGATAGAATTAATTAATAAGTAGGAAAGAAGTAATAGATCTGTAGTTCATTAAAAATTCCAAATAGTTTTTAAATTTCTGTATCCTAAATAAAACACAATAATTGCCCAGTCCTTAAATATGGGCTGCATATAGCAACTTGCTTCTAAAACGCACAATATGAAAAAAGGTAGGGAAAACCCTCACTTTGGAGAAACAACTTTTGCCAGTAAGTAGATCAAAGTCAATTCCAACATGTATAAATCATGTGGAAGGTATGGGCTCTTCATATGATCTTCCCAGCACCCAGTGTAATTATGAGAAACATCATAAAAATCAAAAAAGAAGGACATGTTATAAAAATAATGAATCTGTGTTCCTCTAAACTGTCAATGCTATCAATAAACAAGGGAAATTTAAGAAACTATCACAGCCCAGTGGAGATTATAGAGACATAAAAACTAAAAGCAATATGATGCTCTCGTGGAAATCAGGGATAGAGAAAGGGTACCAGGTATAAAGTAAAGGAAAATGAATAAATGATAGCCTAAAATTATCAATAATGTATTCATAATTAGTATGGTAACAAATATACCTTATTAATATAAGATTTTGATAATACAGGAGATTTTGTTGGTCAGGGGAGTCCATGAGAACTCCTTCCACTATCTCCTCAATTTTTCTGAAATTCTAAAACTCTATTAAATGTTAAACTATTTAAAAATCACAGAGAAAAAGATAAGGTAGACATAAACATTCCCTCACCATGGCCCTGTTTTTCTGCTTGCTTTTGAACAGTGGTCCAAATCCTATGAGTATGATTGAAAATTCATTCAGATATTAACATCAATTCCTTAGATTGTCCTTAGAGTTTGGAGATAGAGTAAATTTTTGATCCAATTACTCAAAATCCTTGTAAAAATATGCTCAAGGAAAAAGGAAATAACATAGACTAAGCAGCATTTAATTTTTCCTGTAATCCCCAAACATAAATTTAAAGTGATCAAAGTTCAATAATGCTAGTGCAATCCATTGTATTTCCCATTTTCTTGGGAGAAAGAGATTTCCATCGTATTTATACATTACTTGAGAAGGAGTTCCTAACACACTTTTTTTTTTTCTTCCTGAAAGTGTAATTCACTAAAGAATTGAGTAAAGTTTCCCTGGTTCCTGGTGTAGAGAGCATATTGTTCTGTAAGTGTTTGGGTGGACAGAGATACATTCCAAACTACAGTTGTATCACAACTACCTCTCCCACAGTAGATGGAGGAGTTTTTCTTGCTACGTTTCCCCAGTGTTAGTCCAAGGTGGAGACCGAGTCTCATCATTATTGTGATAATTAGAGGAGTCAAAGTGTCTTTCTCTGAACATTTATTCTCTCTATACTACAACTCATTATGGCCTTGGAATATCTTTAGGAATTTTAATTGTTTAATAGAACAATTTACCCCTGTGGTGGTTAAGTGAAGTGACTTTAATACTAAAGTGCCTGAATCAAAATCCTGTTTCTAAGCACTCATTCAATCTTGTTTGTCCTTGGAAAAATTATTTTCATTTTGGTGACTTAGTTTTTTTGTTGTTGCTGTGAGTGGAGATACTAATGAAACTTAATTCTCAACGTTGATTAAGGATTTGGAGAACCAGTGTAGGTAATGTTCTTAGTACAATGTCTGAAATGTAGCAGGTGTGATGAAAAAGATTTGTGGTCATTTTGTTCCATACACTTTTCTAATAAATCACAGAAGAAAATGAATGTAAATATTTATAATACTCAGAACTAGAGAAGGAAAAAATAATTTGGTGGAAGAGTGAAGTTGCAAAGAAGTAGTTGTATTTTCTCTTATCAAATCCTTCACCAAAAGTCTCTTTTCTATGAGCATTAAGAAGTGAGGTACTAATCCACTGTGGTTCAAAAGTTTTATCTACCAACATAAAGCAAAGTGTGTTTTTTTTTAAGAGAGAGAGGGGCAGACAGAGAGATAGAGAAAGAGAAAGAGAGAGAAAGAGAGAATCGATTTTATTTATTTTTTCATCTGGCCTTTATTTCTCCCACACTTGAGTGTATATGTGTTGCTGGAGTTCGAATGTGTGTCCTCCCACATGCCAGGCAAGCACTCCAAACATTGAGTCATGGCTCCAGGCCAAAGTGATCTTTTTTTTTTTTTTTAAACTCTAAAATGGAACAAAAAGAAACCTTCACTGAACAGATAACAGTGTTTTCTACCTTATTTATATAAAAGATTGCATTTCAAACTGAAGCATTCTTTTGATCCAAAAACCCAAGGTGAGATAATCCTACCAATGTTCAATTAAAAAAAACTATTAGCACATCATATGCAATTCTCACAAAAAATGAAAATAATTTGTTCAGAGTCACATTGAATGAGTGCTAGAAATGAGACTTTAACTCAGACTATTTAGCTTTGAAGTCCTTTTTGTTAATCCTGATACTGTATCTGATTCCATTACAAGATTTGAGCTTCCTCGAGATAAGTCATAAATGATCATAGAAAAAAAAAAAACCCTTTGATTTCTTGAATCACAGCATTAACAGATGGTTTTACTCTCTTCTGAAAACCTAATGCAAAGTTCTACAGACATAAAGGTGTTAGTTAAGAGGAAATATGACACATAAAAATAGTGGATGTTTTCCTGAGCTTTATTTATGCTGATAATAACTGACTGTAAATCGGCCTCTTCTATCACAAACACTTCAGCGATGTATGTCAGTGTCATACAGACCCTCCAGGACACCTACTGAGTTGAGGTGCATTTTTCTCTGCAGTTATCTGAAGACTGTGTTGAAGATGGTAAATATCTAATTCAGATTTTCTTTGCTCGGTGTCGTCTTGTAACAATCTTGCTCAACCCACTTCCAGAGAAATAATCAATCTTGCCCATCCGATTTCCAGAGAAACAATCAACAGAAGCTCAGATCAAGTGTGTGGTGAAAGACCATGACCTGAAAAATCAACTGCTAGCAGAAGGAGCTGCCAAATCGCATTTATTTATGCCCCACCCCAAATGCACCAGAACTGAAGAATTAAAAGCAGGAGACTGCTTCCTCCCCCAATGGCTTCCTCCCAACACTGTCTCTTTCTAAGAGTAAAGTAAGTCTCTGGCCTGAGCCCTTGGTTGTGTGGCATATGTTGCTGTCTTATGTACAATGCATTCTAGAAATAAAGCAAATTTACAGATACTGAAATGCACAGGAAAAAAAAAACTATAATTACATTGGTAAGGATCCAGAAACCCATTGGTAAGAAATGCACCATAAAGATTTAATACAGGATAATTTGCAAGTAGCAACTAAAAATACATAAGCATGCCACTAAAAGCTATCTACTTTTTAAAAATAGATAGATGGCTTAGCAGATGGCATTAGGAAATGTTTTATTATTAGGGAAAATATTAAGATGTATCTCAGCATAAAGCCACCTTCAAAGTTTAAAATCAGATGTAACAATGTGGAAAGAAAAGCAATAAAGACAATAGAAGATAATGAAGTAGAATATCTTTATTGTTCATAGTGAAAGTTTGAGCCACCATTCTTGGGAGTAATCTGGCAATACAAAATTGAATAAATATGTGCAAAACTTAGGAAGCAGGATCGTGGATCAATATTCTAAAGATGATCTCAAACAAGGAAAAGTATGTGAACATATTCATCCAAAGACATATATATCATGTAATGAATGGCAAAATGCTAGAAGCAATAGGAAGTTTAATCTCTGGAAAATAACATGAAGAAATTTGAAAATCCAGACAAAGTTTGTCATGGTTTGAATGTATTTGCCCAAAGTTCATGTGTTGGAAACTCAATCCCCAAATTCTTATCCTGATGGGGGCCTTTGGGAGGTGATTAACATTGAATAAGTCATACAATGTTGTCTCAATGATGGTATAAGTGGTATTATAAGAAGAGAAAGAGAAATGTGCAGCTCTGAACATTGATGCAACTGAATCAGTGTAGTATGCTGCTTTTAGGTCTTTTGGATATATACCGAGGAGTGCAACAGTTGGGTCAAGTGATAGATCCATTCCAATCATTTTGAAGAATCTCCATACCTTTTTCCAGAATAGTTGTATCAATTTTCAGTCCCGCAAACAATGCATAAATGTACCCTCTTCTTCTCACTTTCCCCCAAATTTATTGCTGCTCATATTGTTGATAACTGCCATTCTCACTGGAGTGAGATGAAATCTCAATGTAGTTTTAATTTGCCGTTCTCTAATTGCTAGTTATGTTGAACATTTTTTCATATATTTGTTGACCATTTGCATTTCTTCTTTTGAAAAGTGTTCAATTTTTTTTGCCATTTATTGGTTGCGTTTTTTTTATTTTGTTTTTAAGTTTTGTGAGTTCCTTGTATATCCTAGACATTAATGCCCTATCTGAGGTGCAGGTGGCAAATACTTTTTCCCATTCTGTTGGTTGTCCCTTCACACACTTAATTATTTATTTTGTTGCAAGGAAGCTTATCAATTTGTTGTCAACCATTTACTGATCTTTAGATTTATTTCTTGTGCTTTGGGGGTGTTGTTAAGGAATTCAGTTCCTGAGTCAATGTGTTGGAGTGTTGGGCTTACATTTTCTTTAAGTAGGTGCAGGGTTTCTGACCTAATGTTAGGTTTTTAATCCACTTTGAGTTAAGTTTTATGTAGATTGAAATATAGGGGTTAAATTTCATCCTACTGCAGAGGTGATGAATGGATGAAGAGAATGTGGTATATATACAGAATGGACTATTACTCAGCCATAAGCAAGAATGACTTTATGGCATTCATCAGCAAAAGGATGACCTTGAGACTACGATGTTAAGTGAAATAAGTCAGTCTCAAAAATTCAAAGTACAAATGTTTTCTCTGACGTGTGGAAGCTAATCCATAATAAGGGGGAAAATCAGAGGAATAGAGAAAGAGGAAGGAAACAAAGGAAGGAAGAATAAGATAGGGAAAAATTTGTGGAATGAATCAGACTTAATTTTCCTATGTTCCTATGTGAACATACCATAGTGAATGTCATCAACACAGATATCAACAAGTCACTAAATTAAAAAAAAAATAACTGTTGGTGAATAACAGAAATACCAGTAGAATAAAGAGAAGGCAACCTGGGTGGAAGGGAAATACCGGTGACTGAATTAGAACATGTATACTGCTTGCTTTTATAAAATGCCAATTTTTATCCTACTGTCAAGTATATCTAAACAGATCAGGGGGTAGGAGGAATGGAGGGGAAGGGGAAATAATATGTACACAGTTAAAATAAGATATACTCTAAGCTATTATCATTATTTCAATATATATGCAACTGTCATGTATATGAGAAAAGAACAGGGATTAGGAGAAAGGAGAAACACTGGAGGCTAAATTGGAACAACTTAAACTCCATGCTTTTGTAATTATGTCATTGTATATGCTTATATCACATATACCTATAAAAAAACAATTAAAAAAGATTTAAAAAAAAAAGAGAAAGAGAGACTGGGGCTTTCATGCTGCCAACTAGCACCCTCCACCATGTTGTAATCCAGCAAGAAGGTCCTGATCTGATGCTGATGCCAGGCTGTTGAACTTATCAGCATCCAGAGTATAAGAATTAGATTTTTTTCTTATAAATTATTCAATGTCAAGTATTGAGTTATAGTGACAGAAAACACACTTAGATAGTATACATATTTATAAGATAATCTTTAAAAATATATAACACTGAGTGAAATAGAAATAATTTGAGCACAATCTTTAAAAACATACGCAAGCAGAAAACAAAATATTTCTTACAAGGATATATTAATGCTGCTGAGTTTCTACATCAAAAACCTGAGACAAGCAACTTATAAAGGTAAAGAGTTTACTTTGATTCCCTGTTTTAGATGTTTCAGTCCATGGCTAGTTAGCCCTGTAGCTTTAGGCCTCTGGTGAGACAGCAGCACATCATGATAGAAGCACCTGGCAAAAGAATGTCATTCCCATCATTGCCAGGGAACAGGAGTGAGGAAGGGTGCCCGGTGCCTACTATTTCCTTCAAGGTCACAATCCCATGATCTGAACCCTTCGTAGCATGCTCCACCACATCAGGCTTCCACCTCCCAATAACACCAGTCTGCACACCAAGTCATTTCAAAATGGATTTTTAAGGGATACTTAAGATTCAAACCACAACAGCGTGTACATGCATATCTGTGTGCAAGTGTCATATATGCACAATTACATGTGCATGTTTAATCAAGTGGCATTGAACAGACCAATAGTCATTTGGTTCACAGATGAAATGATATATATGATTCAAATTTTATAACTGAGGAACATTAAGAAAAATAAATATGCAAATAAGTAATAATCTTCTTGGAGAAATGAACAAAGTAGTAGCACAGTCGTAATTCTGGCTTAGAAGAAGCATTCTTTCCCCCTTCTCTTTCCCTGAATCAATCTCTTTCTCTCTCTCTCTCTCATCTCTCTAACCCTCTTTCTTTCTCCCTTCTACTTATTCATGCATCACACATTTCCACATCTTTTTGCTAATTCTGACTCCAAGAACCTTTTCTCCTTCTTACTTTTTCTCTTCTACATAGAATGAAATTTAGAAAGAAACAAAAGGTATGTTAAGTCAAATAATCTAAAAAATAAGGGATAGATTCTTCAATCAGCCAGACATGGGATAAAGGTAGCGTAGATGAAGTTCAAAAAAGAGAAAAAGGTAGCTTGAAGGCAGCTACTAGAAATGTCCTAGGTCAGCCCTTACTAATCATGTTGACACTTTTTTTTAACATTTGTGATTTTCATTTTATATATTGCATTATTAGGATTTCATAGCAATCTCATGTCCTCATTGATTCTAAGACAGTTGCCTAGATAACTTTATATCTGGTTTTTAGATATGAAAAGAGAATCAATGCCTTTATCCAGTGCTTCTGAATATATTGTCAGTGCATTTTCCCTGATGCTAGCTAGGTCTGAAACTTGTGGTTACCAGGTAAGATGCCTCAAGATATTACACAACAGTGGTTTCCTGGGACAAATTCACCAACTCCTGTGTGTGAAACATTTCATTCTGAACTCCAGAACTCATGAAATTAACATCTATCACACCTTCACATACTCAGATGGATAAAGGTCTGCATGTAAATTGGTGATATTAAAATTAATGTTTTAATAAAATATTTTTGTTGATGAATCCTGAGAATTCATGAAAAATATCATACTTCCTCTGCATATGCTTTTGGCTAAATCTATGTTTATTTTCTGATTTATACCTTTTCATTAAACCTTAACTATTATGAGTTTCTGAAATTTAATAAGGTGCTAATTTAAAATCTTCAGAAAGGCTATAGATAACAACTATTTATTCTGTGGAACCAGGAGAGGCAAATGGAAGGTATAAGAGGTAATTTATTTTCCAAGCACCAATTTGACATCATACAATTTTTCTTTTGAGAATTGCATATCATTTTATTAAATTACTTTTCTGTCTCCTAAAATATCATGAGAAAGATGTGGAAGGTAGATACTATCACTCAGTGTATTTCAAATTGGGTTGCAGAGAGTTTTCATCATTTAGAAAAATGTAGATATTTACCTTCAGTAACATATATTCTTAGGACAGGCAGTATGACTCATAGACCAAGTTGAAAACAAATAAACCAACTTCAAATTCCACAAATTTTGATTCTTTGTGTGTGTGTGTGTGTGTGTGTGTGTGTGTTTATTTGTGTTGGTACTGAGACAAGAAAGTAGTCCTTGTGTCAAAGTAGGGAATAAGAGAAAATGGACCCCAATACCTCACTTTAATCTGGTAGTCTTATTCTGCAATGTCTCTCCCTCACATAGTGTGATGAATAGACTGATGTATTTAAATGCATACAAAATCTTTTAAAACAAGAAAGCAAATACACATGGAATTTCATTGGAAAACAGAATTTGCTCCTTTATGGGATGGATGGTGGTCTTCCCTCAAAAATGGTACAATCTCATAGACTATCCCTCCATAATTGTCACTTCTTTCAACCTTGAATATTAATTAATATATGCAAATTAACTAGTAGTGTGCATCCATGAAAGGTACTCATTAAACTGTGATAATATATTTGTGTTACTGTTATGGTTTAGATATGTGAAAGCTCATGTGTAAGACACTGCAAGAATGTTTAGAAGTGAAATGATTGGGTTATAACTGTGTTAATGTAATTAGTGAATTAAACCCCTGATAGGGATTCACTGAATGATAACCAAAGGCGGGGAGTGTGTGGCTGCAGGAATTAGATCATCCGAGATGTGCCTTTGGGATATGTGTTTTGTATCTAGTGAGTGGAGTTCCTCTCTGCTTCCTTGTGTGATTCTTGAGCCACTTTCCTCCACCACACTCTTCCATCATGATGGTCAGCTTCACCTCAAGCCCCAAGGAATGGAAACTGCTGTCTAAGGACTGAAACCTTTAAAACCATGAGCCCCAAATAATCTTTCCTCTAAAATTGTTCTTGTTGAGTCTTTTACTCATAGCAGAGAAAAAGTTGAATAAAATGATTACTAAAGACACCATTGATTTCTTATACCCCAGATTCACATCATTGAAACTTAGAATTTTATGAGAAAGTTTAGAAAAAAGGATATCTATAGCCTTCTAAGCTTCAACAGCACTGAAAATAGAAAAATTGATACAATCCATTGGACTGAATTGTTCTGATCAAGGAAGTTTAGATTCATATATCAAGGTAGACCATCTGATGTTTTCAAAAAGTATTTAAAATCATGAAATCACTTTAAGTAGTTAAGAAGAAGAAATTAATTCTCTAAATGACTAAAGATGAATCCTTTTTTAAAAATTACTATTGATTTATAGTTTTACATAGTAAAAAGTTTTTCTGTTACACATTCATACATGCACAGGTTATGACAATATAATTTGCTCTCACTCCTTCCTCCACACTTTCCCACCGCCCATCTCTTATCTCCACTGATCTCCCCCTCAGTACATATATAAATTTATGTATATATTGACATTATATATATAAACACACACATGTTATTTTTATTTTCCAGTTTTAGATGTCTGCATGTGTACTATTTATTCAGTATCACAGGGGTGCAAAGTATGTCATACAGTATTTATATCCATCTTTTTCCCTCACCATCCTCTTCCCTTCCTTCTTCCTCCACACCACTCCTACTAGAAATCTTAACCATAGAGAAAATCTCCTAGGTAAAGCAAGAGACTTGCTATTTACTTTTCATTAGCACTCAAATATGCATGGAAATTTTTAAAAGCTAGAAATGAAGCTTTATTTTAAAATACATAGGCAAAAATTTAGAAAATATTGATTAGACAGAAACCAAATTTATTGCTCATTGAACCAGTTTGTGATTACTTGAGATAGTATGGATATGGCTCTTCTGTTAATGTGATCGATAAATAAACAAACACACAATCAAGGGAAAGATATGACCAAATTTATATTTTTCTGTCTGAGTAAGTCCATGCCTATCTCTTTTGGCAAGTATATCTTGATCATGAAGCAAAACATAATTGGAATCTAACAATGGAATGGGGCTAATGTCCTTATTTTACAAATTAAGTAACTAAGAACCAAAGTAGCAAGTAAATGTCCCAAACTTATCTAGATGAATGAGATTCCTATTCTAAGCCAATAGAATTTGATAACACCAAACTGCTCTGGTCTTTCTGAAAAGAAACAAAATCAACCAAACAGGAAAAATCCCTTGGAGCCACAGATCTTTTCTGTAGCATAAAAAGGAGCCCCTGGGAACTCTCCCTTTGCCATTCTCTCTGCAGGCTATGGGGTTGGCTGGCTGGCTCTCAATTGCTTAGGCCACACTCAGCCTTCTTGGTTGTTTCTCTGACCCCATGCACTGCCTCCAAAAAGGACTGATGGGTAAATGATTTTGCAAAATCCGGAAATCCTCCCTTTCATTTTCCTATAGTGCTGGGAGGCCCAACACTGAATGGCAATTGGTATCACTGGTCTCATACCAAGAGTAGATTCCCCTTATAATTCTGCATCAAAGGATGTGCTTCTGACATAATTTACAGCTGATTAAGCAAAGACAGCAGGATAGATGATTTGCCTAACTATTTTAAATCATGCTCTTGTGAATGAGTGGGATAATAGTGATTCACTTGGCATATGGGAATGACCTGTGCAAATAGCCCAGCGTTCCAAAGTATTAATTTTGAAATCATTTGCCAGGTATTGTTCTCTTTTGTCCTACAATGTTGCTTCTGATGAACAAAATTGAGAATATAGATTACCTTTAAAATAAAATCTTAGTTTTTTCACCATCTCTAAATGAATGCATATAGTGCATACAGTTTTAGGTCAGAGAGATTTTTATCCCTGGAAAATCACAGTCTACCATAGTGAAAACAAAACAGAGAGCAAACAGAAGCTCAGCAAATGTTTTAGGAAATAAACAAACAACAAAAAAGAAATGAATGTTTGTTGATGATGTATGGCAAGAAAGTTGAAAACAGAAAAATATTGAAATAGTAAAATGTAAAGAGAAGAGCAATAAAGAAAAAATAACTGTTTATCCAGAAAATATTCTATCCCAGCATTGCTTGTTGGCAATGAAAGGCAAGCTGTTCGTGGTGTAATTGCACCATTCTATCTAAGCCCAATTTCCTCTTATTATCTTGTCATTCCAACTTTTCCCTTCATGTAATCTAGCCTCTTTGCTTCATGTACTGAAAGAGTGAACAGGTGGCTGCTGCTTCTCTGGGAGTCATTTGAACTACTTGCCCCAAATGACCAAGCAGGCTACTTTTATGATGCGGACAGGATCATGCTGTGTTTGTCAACAGGAAGTGGCAAAGTGGCTCACAGGCCTGCAAAAGTGTGTCAGAAGCTTTATTGAAACAATTTACCACCAAAAGTTAGCAGCCAATGTAAAAAAAAAAAAAAAAAGGAGCACTTTGTGTTACTATACCTTTCTTAGGATTTCAAGTGAAAATGTACACTAAAATGAATATGATAAGCTAGTTAGCTGTGACTGATTCATTTGTTTTCTTTTCTCATTTTTTCTCTCTCTCTCCTAAAGAGAAACAATTTAAATCAAGTGGAGCTGCGCATTTCTAATTGATTGCATCCAGGTGTAGTGGCACATGTCTGTAATCCCAGTGGGGAGAGGATGGCAAGTTCTTAACCAACCTGGGCAATTTAGTGAGATCCTGACTCAAAATAAAATTTAAAATGTAGCACACTGGGTTGAAGACATGCTTCAGTGATACACTTCTTGCCTGGCATGCATACACAAATAAAGAAAAAAATAAAAATCAGGTAAAAAAAAAATATATTCTCTCTCCCTCTCTCTAAAAAAAAAATGTAATTTCAGGCTGGAGTGGTGGCTCAATGGTATTATGCTTGCCTGGCATGAATGAGGACCCAAGTTCAAAACAGAGTTTCATCATTTTGATCTCATTTTAGAAAATAATTTTATATTCTCATTCAGAGGTCACAATTTACTCCATTGAATTCTGACATTATAAAGTGAAACACACAAGTGTAGAATAATTCTGAAATTCTGGTTTGGCTTTGTAATAGCATAACAAATCTTATACTGTGTTATGACATTCATTTCAAGAGAACAGTGTCCATTTGATCAATTGGCTCCTTCTCCAAACTATTGATTTTGTCCCACTGAAAGCAATATGTAGGAAAGATCAAATTGAGCTTTTTAAAATCTTAAAGATAATATTACACTTTAAAAGCATATTCCCTTTATATGCTATTATCTATCACTGGGTATTCTAGTGGATGACGTTCTGCATCATTTTGAAAATGGGGACATGTAAGGACAAGGATCTGAAGTAAGATCAATTAACTAAAAATGAGGAGCAGGACAATCAACACCACTGGTTTTTAGTCTGGAGAGCACCATTTTCAGAGGCTGGATGAAATGAAGAGGTTAACAAGTAGTACCAATTACAGAATAAACAGAGTAAATTCAAGCCTTCTCTTCTAGAGTTCTCAATATATAGAGAAAATACTAAGATTTGGACCTTCGCTGTTCTCCAAAGGTCTGTGGGTTAAAGGCTTGTTCCCCAGAGTCAAGATAGTTTCTCTGGCTTCCCCTCCATGAGGTGACTCCTGTCATTAATATGAGGTGTCATTATAGACTCAAAGCAACACCGTCAATTGATCTTGGTCTGAAACCTCTCAAACTGAGCCAAAACAAATTATATCAGGTTAATACGGTATAGTAACTTGAAGCTGATTAATAAAGCAAACAAACAAAAATAATCTAAAGTGCTATAATATAGGAGCAAATAATTAAGGCAGATGAAAACCTGAAAGCTTTGTTTAAGTTTTATGCAATAGGTTGTCTGCCCCTATCTTATTGAGGTGAAATTCATATAACATATAATTAGCTGTTTTAAAGGATATAATTTAATGGTGTTTAGTAAATTCATAGTATTCATAGTACAAACTCAGCTAGTTGCAAGACATTTTCTTACATTTTGTATGGTAATAGCAGCTAAAATCTATTCTTTTAGCAAAGTCTTAATCCTGTTACATCCCCTTTCTCATATCTGACAACTACCATTCTACTCTCGGCTTCTATATATTTGATTTTTTTATATTCAGCATGCAAATTAGATTACACAGTATTTGTCTTTCGGTGTCTATTTCACTTAACAATGTTTTCCAGGTTTATCACTACTGTTGCAAATGTAAGAATATCTTTATTTTCAATGCTGAATAATATTCCATTGTCTATTCATATAACATTTTTTTTCCTATTCATTCATTAATGGACATTTTCCACATCTTAGCCATTGTAAATAATACTACAGTGAATATGGAAGCACTGATAGCTCTACATGTTAGTGACTATTTCCTTTGGACATGTACCTACCAGAAGATTATTCACTCATATCGTAGTGCTATTTTAAATTTTGCAGAAGCTAGCATTCTTTTTATTCACAATAACTACAGCAATTTATATTCCCAACAGCAGTGCACAAAGTTTTTTTTCCCAACACCCTTGTTGACATTTGTTATCTCTAGCCTTTTAAGTAATAGCGATCCTAACAAGGATAAAGTGATATTTCATTGTGGTTTCAATGTACATTTTTGTGATGACCAATGATTTTGAGCACCTTTTCATGTTCCTTTGAGCCATTGCAAATCTTCCTTGTAAAATATTCAATTCAGGTCCTTTGTCATTTTTAATTGGATTATTTTTTGACGTTCAGTTGTGGGAATTCCTTAGATATTTTGAACATTAACTTCCTGTCACATATATATAATTTGCATCTATTTCCTCTCAGCCTACAGGCATTCTTTTCCTTTTATTGATTGCTTCTTTGCTGTACAAAAAAGCCTTTTAGTTTATTATCCAATGTTTATGAAGATTTAATATTATTAAAAGTTTGAATACTACCCAAAACAATATACAGAATCAATGCAACCTCTATCAAAATTCTTATGTCATTTTCACAGAAATAGGAAAAAAGCTTCTCAATTTCATATGAAATAAAAAAAGGCTTGACTAGTCAAAGCAATCTCAAAAAAGAAAAAGGAGAAGGAATCTTATTTTCCTTTTTCAAGTTATATTACAAATGTATCATATTCAAAGCAATATGGTACTGGGATTAAAATAGACATATGGACAAAATTGAGGGCAGAAATAACCCAAGCATTGATGGTCAAATACTATGTGACAAGGAAATTAAGAGGTCATAATGAAGAAGGCATAGTTTATTCAGTAAGTGGGGCTGGGAATACTGTACAGCCACATGAAAAGAATGAAACAGGATCATTATCTTACATTGTACACAGAATCAGGATTAAAGACTTCAGTGTGAGAATTAAATCAGTGTACTTTATAGGAAAAAATCCTAGGAAAATCTCCTTAAAAATTGTTTTCAATGATTTTTTGAATATCACACCAGAAGCTCAGGCAACAACAGCAAAAACAGACAAGTGGGAGTACATGAAAATAAGAAGTGTCTCAACGAGGGAAAGAAAGATCCTTTGAAAGAGTGGCATTGGGGTATAACAGCATGGAGGAAAGATGGGACATAAGGCTGAACAAAGACCTAGCGAAATGTGAAAAACAATATAATGATGGGCTAGTATAATAATCTCAAATTGGATGGGAAGGAGGAAAAATAGATAGCTGTAGAGTTGATGAACAATTGGAACTTCAAAAAGACAGGACTGGCCATCCCCAAGATTTTGCATAGAAATGGAGGATGCTGTTGACATAGAGTATACTGTGATTTGAGGAAAAACTTCATATTATTTTTTAGTAATTCATATTTCTCATTTATATTTCAATTAATTACAAAACTAATATGTAAGGTAACCAACCACAGTGTCTTAAAATTTCACTCTGTGTGTGTTTGTGTGTGTGTGTGTGTGTATAGAGAAAGATAAAAAGAAGAGAGAAAGGCAGAGAAAGAGACAGAGACATTATGGAAAATGTTAAGATCAGTGATTTCCAGGGATTCAGAAATGTAGAGGTTAAGAACAGGGAATATTTTGGGGTGGTAAAACTCCTCTATATGATACTGTAATGTTGGTCTCATTACATTACACATTTGTCTAAACACATAACAGAACATTAGAGCGCAAAGAATAAAACATTAATGAATGCAAATTAAAGTTAAAAAATAAATATGAAAGATAACAGAGAATTCAAATGAGTGCAAGGACTCTGTTGCCATCATAATCCTCAAAGATAATCTGAACATCATACACTTATATTCAATCCTGAAAAATCAAAATTCCTAAAATAGAAAGCCACAAAAATGCTTCTGTCCTTTTGGTTGCTATACTGTAGGGATCCTCTAACTCTATCCTACAGCTTAGCTTTGGTATAGAAACTATCATTAAAAATGATAATTTCTATATGAATACTTTTTGCTGCTTTCCTATATGGTCAAGGGTATCTGATGGTGATCTCGGATGTGTGTTTGTGTATGTATGTGTGTGCATGTTTGTGAATCTCCTTCATAGTCAGACAGAAATACATACATGAACTTTTACTCCAGTACTGAGAGGCCACCAACTGTCCTCACCTGATCAGAATTATCCAACTTTCTCTTGACTATATTTCCCTGAGTAAGTTAAAATGAAATTACCAAGACAGCCTAGGTTAATCTTTTCAAAAAGGAAAATGATAGCAAGAGCTTCTAGAAAGTTCACTTCTACTAATGAGGAGATAGAAAGGAGAAGTATCAGAAGAATTTTCTTTTAATTGTAGCCAGTCTTTTCTCAACTATACAAGAAAGTCTTTGATATACACGAAATTTAACTATAGAAATGTTTTCATCAGTGGATAGATTTTTCTGAAACGTTTCTGGGGACTCTATATATTGTGTCATGAAAGTAAATCCTAAGGTCAATATGAGAAACTATAATTGGTTTTCTCAAACTCACATAGAAATAGAAAATAAGAAAGGAATCCCTAACACAAGTCAGTATCTTTAATTCTAGTACTGAGTATTGCATAGCTATTGGCACCCTGATAAGGAGCTGTGCCCGCCTTTCCTTCAGGAAGTTGATTGGATCTGAGCCAGTAATCAAGTTAGATGTGCAATGGAGTAAGAAAGGTGACCAGGTCAGTTCTGGGTTCAAGGCTGAGTTTGGTCACATTTGACCATTGTTTCATTCTATTCATTATGAAGAACACCATCAGCAAAAAAAAAAAAAAAAAAAAGGAATAGAGAGAGATGTTTTACCAGAGAAGACAATGATTCTATAAAAATCGCAAACATTTGAAAAGACTAGGAATCTGATCAAAATTCCACTGATAAATGGATCATTAGAAGCTGCACCCTCTGAGTAGTCACAGGAAGAAAACACAGGTAACAGAAAGACCCAATAAAGGACAGCAGAGATGTCTCAAATGTCCGTGAAGCACAGGAAAAGAGCCGAAGCTTGAAATCTACCCATTAAAATATTAGGTACTTAGATTGTAATAGTCTTGCTCTGGCCATAAGGAAATGCTCAGGGAGTCTGAGACCTTCTCTAGCCAAACAGAGGACAGCAAGGCAAAGGCAGGCAGTCTAGTTGTGATGGCTGCTGACATCTGGTCATACAGACTCTTCCTGCTCATGGGACTTTTTCCATTCAAGTGCAGAACAAGTCTAGCTTTAAATGTGAGCAAAGATGAGCAGGCATCAAACAAGGTGAGGCAAAGATATGTGGTTGAAATGCTATTGTTATTACTGAAATAGCAAGATGTTAATTAATTGATTTTTGCAGTTGTCAGAAGAAGGTGCTTTTAGGATTTACCTTCAAGTGAATTTCCCTTCCTACTCTTATAACTGACCATCTCCTTTTCTTCATATATGACATGTACATTTTTTCTCTCTTGTCCATGGGGAATATGTAGTGGATGCTTGAAACTCTGGGTAGTACTCTATGTTGTACGTACTGTTTTCCCTACTAACACATGCATACCTGTGCTGAAGTTGAATTTATGATTTAGGTATAGTAAGAGATTAATGATGACCAATGATAAAACAGTTATAACAATGCTCCATAATGAATTTATCAGCATTATTATCTTGTGCTGTGTGGCCATTAATAAATGAAATAAGGGCTACTTAGACACATGAACTGTGATACTGCAACAATCAACCTGATATTCAGGACTGCTAAGTTGCTGAAGTGCAGGTAGTGTTCATAGTGTGGAGAATCTGGACAAAGCGTGATTCATGTCCCAGGTGGGACCAAAATAGGAGGCTGTAAGATTTGCTCATTCTTTTCAGAACAGCATGCAGTTTCTAGCTTAAGCATCGTTAACTTTTGCAAATTTCCATTTAATATTTTTGAAGCACAATTGACTATATGTATCTGAAACTATGGAGAATAAAAAAAACATGAAAACACTGATAAGGGGCAACTATTGTACACTTTATTGGAATTCAATCGGAATTTACAATGTATGATGCCTTGAGACTACACTGAGGAGGCTTTGCATGGGTAGGAGGTGAAAGCAAATAGAGCTATGTTTGATTCTGGGAGATTCTCAGTTATTACTGAGCAATGATTTTGCTGCTAATATCTAACTCAATATAATAATACTTCTATCATTTGCTTTCCATATTCTTCAGTTAATTCTTCCCCATGGACTTCCACATGGTCTGAGAAACCAAGGTAAGAACAGAGATCAAAGATATAATACTGTATATTTGGTTTACTTGGTTTGGACGATGGGGAAATGGATCCGAGGTAAGGAACAGCAGTGGAAGGAGGCAAGTTCCAGTTCACTCACTCCTGTTTCAAGGAATGTGAGGGGTTTCTTTCCACTTTTATCTGTTTGGATCTCTATAGTGATGCCCAACTATAAAAAAATTCTAGCTATGGAAAATAATTTGGAAACTTTGGATATAATCCAGCATTTATGGACACTAGAAATGATCTTTTTTGTTCCTAAGGAAAATATGTCTCAAAAATTACTGAATTTACTTCGAAAAAATGTTTAAGAATGTTCAGTTACTTAGGGATCAAAGATGAATGGGATAAATAATCAATTTATCACCCTCCCAGGTCAGTCCCTATTCTACCGTGAGAAGTGTACCACAGTAGAGCTTCCATATCTAAGAAAATACTCAGTAGACAGAATATCCCTGAGGCCTGAGCATGTATAACTCCAAGTGCCTCTGAACTTTGCCATAGCCCTTGGGAGCCTATCCTGGGATATCCTTTAATAGGAAATTGTAAGGATGCAACCAGTACTAAAATTCTATGGTTTCAATAACACAGAGAAACATGCTCAAGAATTCTTGCTATTTTTATATTACATTGAAATGTCATTGGTTACATCAATATGTACATAAATAATATAGCTTTCAGTATTAGCTTTCCTTAAAAATATAACAGACAAAGCATTTTCTATTTTTCACTAAAGCCCCATAGCCAGGATGTCAAAACTCAAAAATACCGTGACAACTTATTAGCAAAATAGATTTAGTGACTTCAACTCCAGCTATGGAAGTCACATTCTGTCCTTTTTAATAAATAGCATGTGATTCCTTGCCAACGTGACACTTGTCCCTAGTACAATGTCAGAGACTACATTGATTTTCCACCTGTTTCAACTATGCTGACTCATATGCCCTTTCTGAAGGTTTATTTGGTTCATTTTACTAATATCAAACCTATTCACCCATTGTTTTTCACAAACAATGGAGAATGTGACAGTTTCCTGGTCTCTGATGCTGTGAAGCATTTTAGGAACAACCTTTGCCAAGGCTTCCCTTCTCCCCTCCTCCAGCATCTTACTCCAGCTTTCACTTTAATGGGGAATCTCTGACCCTTCCCTAAAACCATAGGTTTGAAGAAACTAATGCATACTTTTCATTTCTTTGCATGTTGCTTCTTAAAGGAACAGTATACATTCATTTTTTTTTTTTTTTAGCACATTGTGGAAAATTTACTCACATGCAGGCTAATCCTGACTACAGGTTGGGGTATGTTCTCAGTGTTGCCCTTCTCATATCAGAAGATTAAATGAGAAAATTACCATTCCTCCAAAACAGAAAGAGGCTTCAAAAAAGCTTAATGCCAAAGAAAACAATTATTTTATAGAAATGCAGAAATTGATGAATTTTTCATTCATTCACACAAGATACTTTATTGTAAAGTAATGGTCTTACTTGATTTTAGGTAGATCAATATTTTCCTTTGTAGTGGTCACTTCTCTGGCAATCTCAACATTCTGAAGAGCAGTCTAAGGGCAGAAACAAACAAACAAGAAATGAAATTGAGGAAATCCTATGAGAGTTAAAAATAGAAGCAAGGAAATTTACACACTGAACGTGTGCAGTTCACCCATGAGGCAGACATGTGTGTCGTGTACATTTGTTTTAGATCCAATTTTCCAACATCCCTTTGTCAATTTCTAGGAATCTCTTAAGTCCCTATGAACCATCGTGACCAGAAATAAGATAATATTTTCCAAATGGCTAATGTCACAAGATTAAGTTCTATAGAATGCACTGTAGGAAATTGGCTTCAAGGGAAACACAAAAGAATATTTGGTGATTTGCCCAAATTTTTATTTGCCAGTTGTCTCTGGCACTTGGATTTACACTGCCAATACTGAGGCCTTTAGCATGAGAATCTAAGTTTAAATTAGAGATAATATTTAAAAGCATTCATTGTGAGGACTAGTCTATCAATTGGAAGCCTGATGTGATGACTAGTTTATGAAACTCAGCTACAATCTTGGTTCAGTGGCAAAAGAGGGGGTTGACCCCATCCGTGGTAATGAAGTTCAGGGTCTGAGCAGCAGATTGCTCATTCTAAAAGATAGAATGATGTTTCTGCCTTTGCCACTTCATTCTTAATGATCCCATTTATTTTACTTGTCCTCTCATGAACTTAATGGCAGTGATGAAAAATACCCAAATACTTTCATAAAATGTTGGCTAGGTGAGATCTTTGCATTTAATAGAACAGTGATTAGCAGAAATCCCAGGAATGTGGGGCTGGCTAAATAGGAGTCACTTCTGTGATTTATTGAAAATACACATGTGCAGGAGATGGTTCTGAATTTGAATCTGATTCCCATTCATTCGAAGACCTACATAAATACATTTTTATTTAACTCCCCAGAAAAACCTCTGAAGCATAACCAAGTTAGGGACCCTAAATTAGGAGGAATAGTACATTCTATACAGTGGTATGAATGTTTCTGTAATGGTTACCTGAGGATTCTACCCGCTGGCATAGTCCTTGGAGTGAATTTGTGTCTGTGATGGATTTTACTTCAGTGATAAGTTTCTTTAAGATGGCAAAGGTGAGGGGAATTTATAGCTGGGATCTCCCAAATCTGGAACTTTCAGTTAACCAATTTGAAAGAGATTATCCTGGGTGGCCCTGATCAGATGCGAGCTCTTACAAAGGGTCAGGGAATCAGATTGGGACAGATTCTTCTGCTGACTTGAAAGAAGTAAGCAGCTGGTGTTGGAAGAAGGCCAAGTGCCTGTCTTCTACACAGTGGCTGCTAGGAGCTGAGAGCACCTCTGAGCTGTTACAACCCTACAAATTGGGGACATTAGTCCTACAAATGTAGAGAACCAGATTTTTCTGATAGTATAATTAAGCTTGAAAAAGGACCCTCAATCCAGATAACAACACAACCTAGGGAACACTAAGTTGCAGCCTTGGAGACACTGAGCATGGAATTCAGTTGTGCCTGACCCATGGAAATTGCACGAACAGCAGATGCGTGGTTGTTTAACTCTATAGTTGCAGCAATTTCATATGCAGAAATAGATAATCAATGCACAAGTCTATGCCCAACTCTCTTATTCACGTATTCACATATCTTAGCATTTAACTGTATGTAGACATGAATGAGTATCATTCAGTATCTTTTTTAATTGATATGTTAAACAGTTCAAACTTATGTAATAAGTTAAAATATTAATTACACTGTAGTTATGATGACCATAACTTCAAATGTAAGTTTTTTGTAGGTTTCATGCATTATTTTTACTAATTTAAAATTTTAGCCTGAGGAAGGGAAGATGGCGACCTGAAGGGAGACAGCATTTCCTGAGGCTCCGGGTCTGCTTGAGAAAAATCCAGTGCATCCGCAATTTTCCAAGGTGCGTCCAGGGGAAACTATATTTGAACTTCTAGTACTAGTTTGTGAAGCTTTTATAAGGAGCTGAGTCTTGGGAGTTTAAAAGAAGCGGGGGGGGGGGGGCGATTTTCCCCTCCCGCCAGGGGCACAGAAGGCTGCCAGTGCGGAGAGTCTGCCAGAAAGAGTTCGGACTGCCCCACCAGGTTTGCTGTGTTCAGCTCTTTGCTTGGTGTTAGCTGAGCGACCGTAGGAGCTAGGAGATAGGGAGTTTTTGTCTGTTCTGCCAAGAACGGGACGGGCTCCCTTCCGTTCAGCGACTCACTGGACACATTCCCGACCGGCTGCAGGGTTGGGAATACAAGCAGCAGCCGCCGATCCAGCGGGTCTGAGCAGAAACATAGATTTCATCGCTAAAGCCATCCTGTCCGTATCTAATCAGACCCCTGCCAAGCTCGTACTCTGTGAGGGGAGAGAGCTGTGCTGGAAGACGGCCCCCTGGGGTGCCCGGTGGCTCACCACCATTACGAGCTCCAGGACTTCATTTCCCATCGGCTGAAAAGGCAGGGCTATGGAGCATCTGTCGGAACAAGGAGAAAGTTCCCTGTTCGACCAGAAACACTAACGGCTTCCTTGCGTTCCGTGCGCTCAGTGGTCACAATCCCGGACCAGCTACAGGGGCGGGGCCACAAGCAGCAGTAGCCAGGACTGTGGATGCCAGCAGAGCCACAGATACTGTTGCTGAACCAGTCCATATCCTAAGTAAAACACTCGTCTGCCAAGCTCGCACATTGTGGAGAGTGATACTTGTACCAGGAGACAGCCCGCTGGGGGCCATAGACTGAGAGTCATTCATACTGAGGTTCCAGAGACGCCCTCATTGTCTATAGATACAAGATTTCATTAAGAATTTTTGTTTGTTATTTTTAGTTTCTTTTACTTTTTTAGCTTTTAAATTTTTTATTTTTTATTTCATTATCATTTTTTAATTTTTATTCTTATTTTATCTTTTTATTTTATCATTTTTTTATTATGCAGATTTTTTTTCTTTTCTTTCCTTTTTTTTCTTTCTTCCTCTCTTTCCCCTTTCTAGCTTTATGGTTAATACTAAAGTTAGTGTTGGTGGATGTAAGTATTTCTTTGTGTGTATATATTGGTGATTGGCTACTACTCTTTCTAAGTCTTCTTAATCCCTACTGCTACCCCTATAATATTGGCTCCCAACCAGGAAAATATTTCATGATAGCATGATAGACTCATCCCTTAGAGAGTGAAGACAACTATGCCCCATACTAACCTCTTCCTCCCCTGTACTCTGATAATCCCTAAATATAAGCATTTTTCTCTCACCCACACCCAAATCTTTACCCTTCCTGCACCCCAATCCTATATTTTCCTTAGTCCTAATAGAATAACCTACTCCTCCCTAATCCCTTTTTCCTCTTTACTCGAAGGCAAGAGTGATTTCTTACCTCCCCAGTTCACCTCCTTCAATTCCTAGTCATTCCTTCTCCCCACTTTCAGAGAGACCCTGCTATCTGAAGAAATAGACACGCGTCAAAACGGGCATTGGCTTGCTCTCATAATTTGCTGCGAGATCCCTCTCGAAGTAACCCATTACAACGAAACAAAGCCATAAGAAGCTCCAATTACTCCACCAAGAGCAACTTTCTTGAAGTACAAATCATGCTCTTGGACCCAGAAAATAAGGAAAAGGGGAAATAATTCACTTCCTCAACCCCACAGCTCTCCACCAAAGGATCCCGAGGCTGGAGTCCTAGATGAAAATCAAAGACATTGTGTCAGTGTTATGATTAGTAATGCAATCAAAGAGTTGAGAGGTGAAATAAGGAAAGAGTTCAGATAGCAATTTCAAGAGATGAGGGACAACTTCTATAGGTAAATAAGGGAACAGTTCCACGAAATGAAAGATCAGCTTTACAAACATATAGAAATTCTGAAAAGAGGTGTAGCAGAGCTATCAGGACTGAAAACCACGGTTAATCAAATCAAATACTCTCTGGAAGAAACCAACACCAGAGCTTACTCTACTGAAAACAGAACATCAGCTCTCGAAGAACGAGTTTCGGAAAATGAAGATAGACTAAACAACGTAGAATTCAAAGAAGATAAACAGGATGAACAGCTTATAATACATAACCAGAACTTCCAAGTAATATTTGATGAGATGAGGCGTAATAATTTGAGACTCATTGGCTGGAGGAAAACTCTGAACAGCAAACAAGAGGCTTAAAGAACATTTTAAGTGAAATAATAAGTGAGAACTTCCCACATTTTACTATCCATCCGGATTATCAAATACAAGATGCTTATAGTACTCCAAATAGACATAATCAATTGAGAAGCTTGCCAAGGCATATCATATACAAAATGAATAACAGAGAAATCAAGGAGAGAATTCTAAAAGCTGCTAGAGGAAAGCCCCAAATCACATTCAGAGGCAAACCAATCCGGATCACTATGGATTTTTCAGAGCAAACAATGAAGGCCAGAAGAGCTTGGAACAATATCTTTCAAGTGTTAAAAAATAACAACTTCAACCCAAAGATAATATATCCTGCAAAACTCAGCTTCAAATACGAAGGGGAAATTAAATACTTCAATGACAAACTCAAGCTAGCAAGATACATGAACACAAATCTGGCTCTACAAAGCATTCTCAAAAATGTTCGCCATTCAGAAGATAATACCAACGATATGCTAAATCCTTAAACAAGGGTGAGTCAATTATCACTATATACAAAAACAGACTTTCAAGATGACTCAAAACTCTGTAATCAATACAGAGTCTATGAATCAGCCTCCCATATCTATTTTATCCTTGAATGTGAATGGTCTCAATGCCCCAATTAAAAAACACAGACTGACCCATGGATCAAAAAACAAAATCCAACAATATGTTGCCTGCAAGAGACTCATTTGACACTCAAAAATAGACACAGGCTGAAAGAGAAAGGATGGCAAAATGTCTACAGGCCTGTGGCCCAAAAAAGCAAGCTGGTGTAGCGATTCTAATTTCTGACAAAATGAATTTCCAACTAAAACTAGTCAGAAAGGACAAAGAAGGTCACTTTATCATACTAAAAGGGACCTTTCATCAAGAAGATAGAATGATAATCAACATTTATGCCCCCAATTGCAACCCTCCCAAATATATGAAAAAAATACCTAAGGACATTAATCCCCTCATCGATCTCAACACAATAATCCTGGGGGATTTCAACACACCATTATCAACTCTAGATAGATCATCAAAATAAAAAATCAATAAAGATGTCTCCAATCTGAACTACTCTATTAATTAATTGGGCTTAACAGACATTTATAGAATATTCCATCCTAAGACAGCTGAATTTATTTTCTTCTCAGCGGCTCATGGATCCTTCTATAAAATAGACCACATCCTAGTTCACCGGGATAATCTCAGCAATATAAAAAAGTAGATATAATCTCATGTATTCTCTCAGATCATAATGCTATGATCTTAGCAATCAACAACAAGAGTAGCAACAGAAACTATTCAAATACTTGGAAACTGAATAACCACCTCTTAATGAAGGATGGGTAAAAGAGGTAATGAGAACAGAGATTAACAAGTTTTTGGAATTGAATGAGAATGAGGAAACAACATACCGAAACCTCTGTGACAGTATGAAGGCTTTCTTAAGAGGTAAATTTATAGCACTGTGTGCATACATCAAAAATCTAGAAAGAGATCAGATTAATAGCCTTATGCTTCAACCCAAATGACTACAAAAGGAGGAACAGTCCAATCCTGAACCTAACAGAAGACAGGAAATTACTAAAATCAGAGCTGAAATCAACGAAATTGAAAACAAAAAGCTATACAAACTATCAATAAATCTAAGAGTTGGTTCTTTGAAAGAGTCAACAAAATCTACAGATCCCTTGCCAACCTCACCAAAAGGAAGAACGAAAGGAAGCAAATCAACAAAATCAGAGACGAAAATAGTGATATCACTACAGACTCATCCAAGATAAAGAAGATTATCAGAACATACTTTGAAAACTTATACTCTGCCAAATTTGATAACCTGGAAGACATGGACAGGTTCTTGGACACACATGACATCCCCTCTTTAACACAGGAGGACATTGAAAATTTAAACCAACCTATCACAGAAAGTGAAATTGAAGCAGCAATCAAAGCTCTCCCAAAAAAGAAAAGCCCAGGCCCAGATGGATATACGGCAGAATTCTACCAAGCCTTCACAGAAGAACTAACTCCAATCCTCTACAAGCTCTTCCAGGAAATTTATACAGCAGGATCACTCCCAAACACCTTTTATGAAGTAAACATTACACTGATTCCAAAGCCCAACAAAGACACATCAAGGAAAGAAAACTACAGACTAATTTCCCTGATGAACATTGATGCAAAAATCCTTAATAAAATTTTAGTTAATAGGATGCAAAAACACATTAAAAAGATAATAGATTATGATCAATTGGGCTTCATTACAGGAAAACAAGGCTGGTTCAACATATGCAAATCAATAAATGTAATTCACCATATAAACAGAATTAAAATAAAAAATCATATAATTATCTCAATTGATGCAGAGAAGGCATTTGATAAAATTCAACACCACTTTATGCTCAAAACTTTGGAAAAGATAGGAATCAAGGGAAGATACTTTAACTATGTCAGATCCATTTACGACAGACCCGTAGCATACATCATCCTCAATGGAGAAAAACTGAAAGTATTTCCACTGAATTCAGGTACGAGACAAGGCTGTCCACTCTTCCCTCTCTTGTTAAATATAGTCCTTAAAACCCTTGCCAGAGCCATTAGGCAAGACGAGGAAATCAAAGGTATTCTTATAGGAAAAGAGGAAGTTAAATTATCCCTATTCGCTGACGACATGATTCTATACCTAGAAGACCCACTAACATCGGCCAGAAAACTCCTAGAGCTTATAGGTGATTTTAGCAAAGTAGCTGGCTATAAGATCAACTCCAGCAAATCACTAGCATTTCTTTACACCAGCAACAAATCCGCAGAAGAAGAAATCAGAAAATCTCTCCCATTCAACATCACTTCCAAGAAAATGAAATACTTGGGCATTAACCTTACAAAGGAAGTTCAGGACCTCTTCAAAGAAAATTATCAAACACTAAAAAAAGAAATTAAAGAAGACCTGTGTAGATGGAAA
Source organism: Aplodontia rufa (assembly GCA_004027875.1). Taxonomy (NCBI): domain Eukaryota; kingdom Metazoa; phylum Chordata; class Mammalia; order Rodentia; family Aplodontiidae; genus Aplodontia; species Aplodontia rufa. The sequence goes on from PVKS010013664.1 coordinate 47,674, forward strand.
AACATTCCATGCTCATGGTTAGGTAGAATCAATTTAATAAAGATGTCCATTCTACCCAAAGCCCTATACAGATTCAATGCAATCCCCATCAAGATACCTATGGCATTCTTCACAGACATAGAAAAAGCAATTCACCAGTTCAAATGGAATAACAGGAGACCCAGACTAGCCAAAACATTACTCTATAGAAAGGAAGAAATAAGGGATATCTCAATCCCTGATCTGAAATTATACTACAGAGCCGTAGTAGTAAAAACAGCTTGGTATTGGTATCAAAACAGAACCAAAGATCAGTGGAACAGAATAGAAGATCCAGAGACAAACCCTCATATTTTTAGCTATTTGATACTTGATAAAGGGGGCAAAAGCATAGTCTGGAAGAAAGATAGCCTGTTCAACAAATGGTGCTGGACAAACTGGACAGCCACATGTAGACAACTGAAGCTAGATCCTTATCTTTCACCCTGCACAAAAAATAAATCAAAATGGATAAAAGACCTGAATATTAAACCAACAACTTTAAACTTACTAGAAAAACAAGTAGGGTCATCACTACTCCATATAGGAGTCGGCAGCTGCTTCCTTAACAAAACTCCAATGGCTGATGCTGTAAAATCAAGAATAAATGAATGGGATGCAATTTAAACTAAAAAGCTTTTGCACATCTAAAGATCTAGTCAAGAACATCAAGAGAGAATGTACAGAGTGGGGAAAACCTTTGCCTGCTACACCTCAGACAGAGGGCTAATATCCAGAATATATAGAGCACTAAAGAAACTAAACTCCAAACCCACAAATAATCCAATCAACAAATGGGCTAATGATCTCAAAAGTAACTTCTCTCCAGTGGAAGTCCAGAAAGCCCATAACTATATGAGAAAATGCTCCACATCATTAGCTATAAGGGAAATGCCAATCAAAACTTCAATGAGATACCACCTCACACCTGTTAGAGTGGCAAAAATGAATACAAACAAGGACAGATGCTGGAGGGGCTGTGGGAATAGAGAAACACTGTCACACTGCTGGTGGGACTGCAAACTGGTTCAGCCACTATGGAAAGCAGTGTGGAGAATCCTTAAAAAATTAAGGTTGGAACCACCTTATGATCCAGCTATCCCACTACTGGGGATTTTCCCAAAAGAATTAGAATCAGCATATTATAGTGATGTGGCTTCCTCAATGTTTATAGCAGCTCAATTTACTATAGCTAGACTATGGAACCAACCCAGATGCCCATCACTTGACGAGTAGATACAAAAACTTTGGTACATATATACAATGGAATACTAATCAGCCATTAGAGAAGACAATATTATGGCTTTTGATATCATATGGTCGTAGATGGAGAGAATTATACTCAGTGAAGTATCCCAAGCTCAGACACTCAAGGGCCAGATGGTTTCTCTCATATGTGGAAGCTAGAATACATGGGGAAGCAGTAGGTTAAACGGCTAAACTAATGATAACCTCAAACTGTATGATTGTCAGTATAACAGGGGGATGGCACCCTAGGATACTGGGAGGTGTAGGGAAGGGGAGGGGGTGGGGGGAGGGTATTTGAAGATCTCCTAAGATACTGGAGAGTTGGAATATAGGCGAACCATCTCAGAAGCAGAGGTTATTCCTCCAGGAGATATCCATTTTATGCAAGAGTTCTTCTGGGGGTAACTGCAACAGGTGAAACTCAAGGTGGTCATCCATGTTTGGGCATTACCCCTGGATAACTATGTATATATACTTTGGTTATTGATGGTCTGATAATGTTTCCCTCTCATTTGTATCTCTATATACTCTTAATAAAAAAATACACCCTCCAAATAAATATTCAAAATATCTAAAAAAAAAAACACAGAATGATGAAAAGATAGTCTCTTTAGTAAATGCTGCTGGGAAAACTTGATATCCATATAAGGAAGAAGGAAGTGAGACCCTTATGTCATACTATTTACAAAAAACGAAGTCAAAATGGATTAGCCTGAAACATAAGACTCAAAACTATGAAGTTATCAGCAGAAAAAAAATTGAGGAAAAATATTGCTATTGACTGAATAATATTATTAATTTTTTAACTGTTTTGTACAATTCACCAGTGAAGTCAATAGGCCCTGAGACATTTTTCTGGGGAGTTTCTTTGATCACTAATTCAATCTTCTTATGTGCTATTAATCTTGTAAGATTTTCTACTTCATGATTGGTCTTAACAGCTTGTATTTTTATAGAAATTTATTCATTTATTCTAGGTTATCCAGTTTTTTGGTACATGATTCTTTTGTAGTAGTCATTTACTATCTTTTGTTTTTCTGTAATGTCAGCTGCAATGTCTCCTCTTTCATATTAAATTTTATTTATTTGAGTGCCCTCCTTTTTTTTCTTATTCTACATGAAGGTTTATAAATTTTGTTTATATTTTTAAATAATAAACTCAGTTTCATTTATCTTAAAAAATAACCATTTTTTAAAGGCACACCTTTATCAATGTCAAAAGATAAACCAAGGAAAGCAAGCAATAAAACA
>PVKS010013665.1:6616-50280 GCA_004027875.1 Aplodontia rufa
ATTATATATACAAGCTGGATATGTCTTACTTGATGGAGGGAAGTCTAGGAAAACCTTTTGATTTTTTAAAATAGAGATTCAAAGATAGAAGGAAGCTTATGGATAAATAGCCTATTGTTGGCTTTATGGCTGCTAGACAGGAGAATAATAAATGAGGATTTTTCCCAGTATTCGCATGACAGGGAGGTTGGGCTTGGTAGGCTAATATTATGTGAAGTTAGGCTGCCTAAGAAATAATGAGTGGTTCAGTCTGATCAATGCAATGACCATCAGTATTACAAAGAATTTCTTTGGGCTTATGTATAGGTTTTATTTATTTATTTTGTGGTGTGGGGACCACTGTCAGCTTCTCTTTGGGTCAACCCGACATAGTCTGCCAGGGACAGGATACAATATCCTAATCCTGTCACCATGCCTGCAGATGGAGGTGGAGAAAATTTTTTTCAAAAGCCCAAGTGGAGAGGTATTTGCTTTCATAGTTTCTGGTGAAAGTCAGTGGATAATCTATCACAACCCAATCTGTTCAGTAATGCTTTTGATTGTTGGTTTTCTTCATATTATTGATAATGACAGTAAATAATATAAAACATCTCTAATTACCTGGATAGTAAAATGGAAAGTAAAGCAACTTTATCATTTCTCTCTTCATCTCCAGCACTTGATAAAGTTCCTGGACCATAGAAGTGCACAGTAAATTCTGAATGATTTGATAGATAAATAACTGAGTGAATGAGTGAAGACTGATTTAATCTAAGTCCTCTAAATTCTTATATAAATAAATTAGCTTTTTTCCCCTATAGTAGGACAGACCAATGAACATACTCATTAACTGAACTTCTCTTTGCCAACTTTTAATTAATTGAAATCAGCACTATTCCTTGTCCCTCCCCACAGTACCTTGAACAATTTCTGGTATAGCTAGCGATAATTACATGTGTGAATGAATGAATGCTTTAGTGAGACTGGACACTGAACACATCTGTTCCCTTTACTCTGTCTTGTCTTGCTATCTATGTTCAAGATATTCATGTTCTATAGAGGCTTACCTCATCTCATGCTTTAACACAACCATTCTTCCTGCTTTGAACCATGCTTGGTACATGCCACTTTTACAACTTATCTGACTTTACATTTGTAAATATCTAGAAATGAAAGTGATTTATTTTCATCTGTTTCTGGGAATTTATCATGATGAAAGATTAAAAAATTACTGGGTGAACTCTTTTGGAAGATGCTCATCCACAGCTGTTCTTAAGAATGAAGCTCCTGTATACTGCTTTAACAGCTTAACCCATTGTATCTCATCATCCCAGTTGTAGAACACAAATTAATGCATATAATAATATAATTAAAATAATTCAAACATAACAATTATATATAAACCCTAGATTATGGTTTCCAACCTATTTTATTGCACCTGTCTCAATTCAATTGAAATAGTCACAGAATTGAAAACTTGGGACTTGATGGTTTAAGAGTAAAAAGTTATATCAAATTTATTTTTAAATTTATCCAAAGCCTGCTTTGCCTTTCCAGAGTTCCTCTCCTAAGTTGAGTTGAAGGTTTCCAGGTATATTTATTGAGTACAAAGAAGATGTTGTTATAACTTCACTGAAAAAGAACTGTAAAATCTATTCACCACACTGAAGGACTTGTTCTCTCTGGCTATTACTGCTGTTACTGTGATGTAGAGTTACTTCTGAAAATATGAAGTCCAAAATCAGGGACTTGACCATCACTGAAACTGCCATGGCAAAGAAAGAACACAACTGTTGCTGAGTGAGTGATTGTACTTCGTGTGCAGGGAGAGAGGACACTTTTTCCTTGTTAGGTATGTGATAGTATGTCTGCCTCACACCAAAGTAGAAATGGGCCCTCACGTGTTACAAATGTTAGTGAAGGGCTCATTCAGTGCATGCATGCAGGTATTCCCTACTGCTCGCCCCCAGAAATACCACAGTTCCTGTCTCAGGAGGAGTTCTAGCCTGAGCCAATTATTGCATAACCAGCTCTTCCTTAGAGTCATCTGGAGCCTGAGGTTGTGTCCAAAGAATCACACATTTTTTTTCAAGCAAGTTTTTTCTCATAGGAACACCTTTCTTTCCCCATGATTTTGCTTCAGGTAGATTCCAATAGCACTAAACACCCCAGGGGAAATGTTCTTTTAGAGAGTTCCACACACCCACATGTGTTCTTAGAGCAGTTAACTTTGTGGGACAGGAGTACTGCCTATTTCCACTAACCACCAATATTTTAAGTCCTAGATGCATCTATCAAAAAGAATTCTGCTGTATTTCCTGGGTGGCTTCTTGCTGCTTTATATTGTAAACTGAGGTGTCATTCATTTTTCTTTCCCCAACCAAGGTTCTTTGTGAGGAAGCTGATATCTTCACCAAGAAGCTACTAGCAGGATATTTTTCTGTCTTAGAAATTTTAGCCTGCTTCACTGGACACATTCATATACTAGTACAAAAAATGGAAACAATTTAAGGTACAAAAAATGACTAAATAAACTGGCTGATATAATTATTCATTTGGCTATTATGTTGGCATTAAAATTGAGGTTATGAAGACCATACGATGACATTAAAATATTTATGAGTTGCTAAGTAATAAAAGCAAAGCAAGTTACAAATTTGTATACATGTGTCTTCCATTATGTATTTTAAAATATATTGTACAATCACTTTGCCATACCCTTAAGTTTTTTGAAGGCCATACAGCCCATTACTGGGAAGTCTTAGGTGATCAAATGCACATACAGTATCCAAAGAATGCTGTAAAACATTTCTTTGCTTTTCATTTCAAGTCACTGATAGGTCCATTATGCATCCATTTGGATACAGATCAAAAAGTCTCTTCTGTCAGGGGATTTTTCTTTTCTCTCCTTCCTTTAATGTCCCTTTGTCTTTATTTTTTAGCCATTCTGCCAGGGTTAGATTTCTCTTTCTTCTTGGCTGTAACCCGCAGATGCCATTTAGTTTGTTTTCCCTAAAAGTTGGTATATGTGTATGTGTGTGTGTATACTTGTGCACAGGCTTGTGTGGGTATGTTTGTGTGTAATTGACACGTCAGTCTTGCCTTGTGGATAAGCATCCATAAGACAACCCTTTCAAATACTAATGTGATCAGCCTTTTATGAACATAATTGTTCTCATATCATTTGTATTTTGCTAAAATAATCTGGACCCCTAATGGTATGCCTACAATTTTTCCCAAAATCAAGTTAGACATGAAGGAAATTCTACCATATTTAGGAGATTTTAACCAGACAGGAATATTGCAACAAGATTTATGGTACTTTTAGTAGAATGGAAAATTTGATTTAATTTTTCCTCTATTTTTCTTTTTAATTTCTAATGCTTATTCATGGGTTATATTACTTTTGCATTAAAGAAAAATATGCATTTAGAAATTATGAAAAATTGAAGGATGAAAAGACTTCTTATTTTATCAGAAAGTTGAATTCCAGGTAAATCAAATGAAAAGTCCAAGAATAAACAAATTGTGAATGGCAGTATAAGGGCTAACATCTAAGTTTTCCAGGGAGGAAACCTTGTGGCAGGCAGGTAAGCTTTGCTGACAAACTCAAATTCTTAAAATAGCTCCACTGTTTTCTATATGTATCACATAGAGAAGACTTTCCCCCTGTTTGTGCCTCACTGTCCTTATTTATGACTGGACAGTGAGCATGACAGGTTGTGTTGTATGATTAGCACATGGTACTCATGATGGCACATGTTAAGTACTTCGAATAGATGCTGTACATAACAGGTACTTAGTAAATGCTATTTCATTTCCTTCTCAGTTGTTCTGATTCTGGTATAGAGCCTTGCCAGTGTACCAACCTATATCTTCTCTTGAGTTATTGTAGCATTATGGTTTATTATACTTACGTAAATTATCTTGTGTTATAGGCTGAATTATGTTGAAACTACCCTGTCTCCCGATATGCTAGTATATAATAATACCCTAATATATAACAGTAAAATCCAGTCATGCTGGGGCATGCCTGTAATACCAGGTAGTTGGGAGGCTGAGGCAGGAGAATTGCATATTTCAGTTAACTTTGTGAAATTGTCTTAAAATGAAAAGTACAAAAGGACTGTGATTGTAGCTCAGTGGTAAAGCACCACTAGGTTCAGTTTCCAGTACCACAAAAACAAATGAACAAATAAAAAATAATATTTCATTATTATTTAGAGATAGCACCTTTAAAGAGGTGATGAGGTTAGAAGGAAGTCACTAGGTATGGTCCCTAATCCAATTTGGCTGGTATTGTTATTTTTTATTTTTGATTTGTTGGACATAGTATTAAATATAGGAGATAATCATTTTTGCATTTTCATGTGTACATGGATATTGACAAAGTAAGTTAAGGCCAATCCTAGCCCAGGATCTCTCCACTTTGACCACTCCCTGCTTTCATGATGCAATACTCTTATGTTATAGACAAAAATAAGCATATACATGTCTAATAATTTTTGAAATTTCTGAGTTTCTTTGCCTGCCTGTGTATAGTTGGGCTTCTCATGGGAGTCAAGATTTCCCAGTTGCATTGATAACCCCCTAATCCCTCCCTCCCCTCCCTGCTTCCCTCCATTCTTCCCCCACCTTCATAGTTATGGTTCCCCCAGCTTATGTGAAATTTCAACAATGTTGAATATATTATTTAAATAGCTAATTTTCATTCTGTCTTAGATTTTACTCTAGCTTCCACATATTAGAGAAAACATTCAGCCCTTAAGTCTCTGAGTTTGGGATATTTCAAAAGCATAATTTTTTCCATCTCCATTCATTTGGCTGAAAAAGCCATGATATAGTTCTAATAGCAGAGTAGAACTCCATTTTATGTATATACCACAGTTTTTTAATCCACTTATCTATCGAGAGGCATCTGAGTTGGTTCCATAGTTTAGCTATAGTAAATTGAGCTGCTATAAACATTGATGTAGCTGTGTCTCAGTAGTATGCCAATTCTAGCTCTTTTGGGAAAATACCCAGGAATGGGATAACTGAGTCATAAGATGGTTCCAACTCTAGATTTTTGAGGAGTCTCCATACAGCTTTCCAAAGTGGCTGTATAAGTTTGCAGTCCCACCAATAGTGTGAAAGTGTTCCTCTCTTCCCACAACCCACATCTTCCCACAACAACAGCATCTATTATTGTTCATATTCTTCATTTTTGCCAAGCTCACTGGAGTGAGGTGGAATCTCAGTGATGTTTTGATTTTCATTTCTCTGATTGCTAGTGATGTAGAACATTTTCTCATATATTTGTTGGCTTTCTGGACTTCCTCTGTTGAGAAATTTCTGTTTAGTTCCCTAACCCATTTATTGATTGGCTTATTTGTGGTTTTGGTGTTCAGTTTTATGAATTCTTCGTATATTCTGGATATTAATCAGCTGTTGGAGGTGGAGCAGGCAAAGTTTTTCTCCTATTCTGTAGGTTCTCTCTTGACATTCTTGACTAATTCTTTAGCTATTCAGAAGCTTTTCAGTTTAATGACATCCCACTCATTTATTCTTGGCTTTAATTCTTGAGCTATGGGAGTTTGGTTAAGGAAGGAAGTGCCTACACTGATATCGTGAAGTCTTGATCCATTTTTTCTTCTACCAATTGTATAGCTGCTGGTTTAATTTCTAATTCTTTGATACATTTTGATTTGATTTTTATGTAGAGTGAGAGATAAAGATCTAATTTCAATTGTCTGCATATGGATGTCCAGTTCGTTCAGCACCATTTGTTGAACAGGCTGTCTTTCCTCCACACTACATTTTTGGACCATTTGTCAAATATCAGATAGTTAAAGATTTGTGGGTTTGTCTCAGTATCTTCTACTCTGTTCCATTGGTCTTCATGTCTGTTTTGATGCCAATACCATGCTGGTTTTGTTACTATAGCCCTGTCATGTAATTTCAGGTCAGGTATTGTGACACCTCCTGCTTCCTCTTTCTTGATTAGTATTGCTTTGACTGTTCTGTATTTCCTGTTATTCCAAATGAATTTGAGAATTGCTTTTTCTATGTCCATGAAGAATGTAATTGGTATCTTGATAGGGATTGCATTGAATCTGTACAGGGCTTTAGGCAGAATAGACAAGGCTGGTGTTCTTATAACATGTTAAAAAGAATCCAGGGATAAGCATAAAAAGAAAAGACCCTGTTAGGACACAGTGGAAGGTTATTGTCTTCAGTTCAAGGAGAGAGGAGGTCTCAGGAGAAACCAACTTTGCTGATACCCTGATCTTGGACTTCCAGCCTCCAGTACTGTGACAAAATAAATTTGTGTTGTTTAAGTCACCAAGTCAGTGGTATTTTGTTATGCAGTCCTTGCAAACTAAAACAATTTCATTCTTAAATAGAGAGGTTAATCTGCTTGAGGGTAAAATTGTGTTATGCTTCTTTGTAATGACAGCAGATGACTGATACTTCCATGATAAATATTCTGACTTTTATTAAGGATAGAAACTTTGTTTTATATTTTATATTTTATATTTCTTATGGATCTCCCATGGAGGCCTAGCAATTGAGGTTACTGACAACTATAATGTGATAATCAGGATTATATGTGTTTTTCTCCTCTTGCAAATAGTGACTAGAGTTGTCCTTTTATGAAGTCATAGGAGTAAATGCAATTAGACCTGAAAAGATTATTCCTTATTGCCTGTCCAGACATAGGAAGAGAGAATTAAATCTTCCAATGTAATTTCTGAAATTAAGGTTAATGACAAGAAATACATGACTCCCTCGTATGCTTATGATCTCATGTTGCTTGAGACTAACTGAGGGGGCTTCTCACTATTTCTGTATTGATGAATATGATTGAATTATTTTAAATGTAGTCAGGATAAAAAATTTACTCGTCTGTGTTGGAAGTTTGCTTGCATTTTCCTGAGGACCAAAGTGAGGCAATCATAAAAGTGAAAGTCAAAGATTTTTTTTTACTGATTTTTAAAAATTGTACTTGATTCTCATTTTCTGGATTTTGGGAAATGTGGGAGAAAATGATTTATCTTAATTAATTTATGGAAGGGACATCAAGAGATGAAAAATTTTGCAGTATTTTCAACATTTGCCAAGTCTAAAAGTTGAAAGACAAATTTAGCAATAAATGACAGAAATGGTCTGAACAGTTAGATATTGAGTTTGTTACTGGGGAAAAGGCAGAAAAGCATTTAAGGAAGTAATAAGGCCACTTCTTTGTGAACAGGCATGATCCTTACCTGTTCTCTCAGCAATGCATGTGCATATACAAGCAAACACACAAGGGATATTTTTAATGTCTCATTTTCATAACCTTGAGAATGATTTTTTTTGGTGTCAATACCTCTGGGCCTTAATAAATATCTATAATATTTATGACTATAAATAAATCTATATCTATAAATCTATATCTATATATCTATAAATAAATATAAATAAATAAAAGATTATCCAATATGTAGGACCATGTTGAACAAATAAAAAATAAAGATTATTAGAAGAGATAATCTCCAATTTATAATTCTATTCTAGCATTCTTTGTTTCTATTATACCAGGGGACATTTAAAAAACACAAGAGTCAAAATGTGGTATCACTTAGGAAGGCTACTTGTGATTCTGTTAGTCTGAAGCTAATTTCTGAAAAAGGGGCAGTTACTGGTTCAATCAATCCACAACAAGTCTATGCTTTAAGATGACAGAGGTTCTGTTTATTGCTGGATGTCTATGAATATAAGCATACCTACAACCTCAGAAAAACACTCCATATTTTTATTCAATGAAAGAACAGATAAATATTTTCAGTGCCATTTTGGATCAAGATGACCTGTTATGATATAACCTGCCTATGTTTTCCAACATATGGAAAACATGGGCAGACATTTTGACATGTCTATATCATATTTGATTAGTAAATTAGACAATCACATGTTACTGATAAACAGAACAAAATAATCTGAAATAAGAGAAACAGCTTCAAGAATGATTTTCTTTTTTCCTCCCATACAGACATAACTTTGTCTTTTTTTCCCCCTATACCTCCATTTTTTGTTTTCTTCTTATATTTTTATAAGAATCTACTTTCTTTGGGAAAATTATGTAAAAAATGTAAACTCCATGAGGGAGACACTACACATTTTTCACATACCTAGGTGGTTGCTTGCAGTAATGACAGGGACATTTGTTGAATGTTGAATGAATGAATGATTGAATGCTGCAATTTATAACCACAGAAAGGTCAAATGATATATGGCTCACTTTTCATTAGTCATGGGGAAAGAGCCTAGAAAGAAAGGAGTGATGTATGTATGTATGTATGTATACTTAAAATACATACAAGTATACATAAAATACAAGATAGCTATTTTCATTTCATCCAAAAACATGAGCTCCATGTCTGATTATTTTCTTGACCAAATTCAAGGAAAGATGCTTATGAAGAAAAAAAAATTGGCAAAATTAAAAATGTCAAAATTTCTAGATATTCCTTTTAAAAGATTGATTAGTTTTAATAGAGAGAATATTCCAAATATTAACACTATAAGAAGTAAGAATTGAAGACAATAGAATTATTCTCAGGAATGATTTGCCTCGGATGTGTGTCTTCTAGCAGTAACTTAGCATTGCCTGCTACCCATCCAAGATAATTATAAAATTTTTCTGCCTGTCTGAGTTTAACACATATTTTCTATGACTTAGAAGCTAAATATGTCTGAAAACTATATAAGAGCAATCAAAATGGAAACCAGCCAGCAATCTGACTCCATAAAGAGGAAATCAGCAGCGTAATGTGTCTCTCTCTTCCCCTGCCCTTGTGAAACATAGTGGTTACAGTATTTCTTTCTGAGTCTGTGTGCCTGACTTTTCACCCTTATTTGGTTTGAAAGTCAAAGGCCACATTGTGGGATTTCATCCTTGGAGTTCTCACTCATGCCTTTACCTGTTACCTCTACACAGGTATCCACTGGATCTGTCAACTAACAACTTCCTCAGCGCTTGCTGAGGATATCTTACATCTCAACCAAACAAAATTCATCTTAAAATTTTTGCTTATTTTGATCTTAATGAGTATATATTTTCAGAAGCAAAATCACACAGCATATTTCATTTTGCTTTTTTTGGTGAAAAAGTAAATTATTTTCCTTTATGAATTGTACTTTTACATTTTTCTTCTTAGCAGATATCTTGCAGTGGACTGAGTTATTTTTCTTAGAAAAGGAAATGTCTGAGCATTATGCCAGTTTCCTTTTTTATTTCCTAACTAAAGCCACTTAGTCAGTGTGACATGTATATCACTTTAATGTTGAGACCACAGAGTCTAACTTAAGAAATTTATTCTCTTCTGGAATTCAACTTTGAAAATACTTATTCTATCATCAGGAAATTTGCATCCTCATTTTTGTAATCATATGGTTCCTAAAATCCAGTTTAAAACAGAAAAATTATTGCAGTTGAAAAAAGTATTTAAAAAATATCAAAGGGTAGCTATTTACTAAGACTTTTCCATCATACATTAGTATGTTTTTGATAAAATAAATGTGGGAATTATTTATGTATCTCATCAATTCTTAAATATTTATATATCTCAGAAATTCTTAACTTTTCTAAGCTACAGCTTAATCATTCTAGTTTTATACCAAGGTTTACTGAGAGATTTCCCTGATTTACCCAAATGTCAGTTTTGAAATGAAGTGAATAATGTCTGATACATTTCCTATCCATCCATCTATGTTATAAAATGCCTGAAAGATATATGATCCACAGTGCTGGAATTTCACTTGTGCTGAGGATAATATCCTTTTAGACAGGCCTCTCTCATTTACAGGGTGCTTCTCTTTACCACAGCCATCAATGTCCCAGTTCCCTGGTAGTATTAGTGGCAAAGGAATGACACGATCCTGTCTTTCTGGCCTTAAATAGTCTAGAAACACATTTCTTCTTCTGGAGCCATAGACAGAAGACCATCTCTATCCCCATTTTTATACCGCAAGGATTCAAGACCCTGGGTTTATTTTTCCATAATTTCCCAGTTTCCCTCTACTGTACTGTGCTTGATTACATGTTCTATTTTTTCATTTTTTTGGATATGTGTCCTTCTGACATTGCTCCACAAGTTGTCTGTTTTCCATCTACATAAAACAGCCCCCACCATTGCCATGTAATTTGACCATAGTAATCACCTGAATCTTGTAAAATTTGCCTGAGTTTTAGCTGAACAACTTATGTATTTTAATCTTAAAAATAATCTTTTTAAAGTACTATTTTCAAATAGAAAATGTCAGAATGTATTAAATTAGATTTTAGAATAAATTCATAAAGGTGTCCGATAAGAATGTTTGGCAGCATACCTGTAAAGGAACAACATACAGAATTCCTCAACATTGCTTTTTTGGAACCTTGGATTTCCTCTTGTGTACTGTGTTTAGATGTGTGGTCTAAGTTTCTGCTCCTGTGCCTGTTTGTGCTTCTAGTAGTTATCATAATGCAGCTAACGCATCAGGCCAAAGTGTGAAGAGAACATTCTGTCTTGGGCACACCAACTTGCAGCTGTATGAGAAACCTCTGTGCTGGGGGCCTGATATCCTGAAGTTCAGGTATTCTTATCATTTCAAATACTTCTTTTTCTTAGTAAAGCAGTTCTAGAAGCTTAAAGTGCTGTGTTAACTTAGTAAGACTTGAAGTGACTGGGATGTTGGTGGCAAAGCCAGAGTGATCAGATGATGATAGCAGCCAGTTGAGATCAGTTCAGTTCAAGTCAGGCCAATTCAATTGAACAAATACCAAGTAAGCATCTATGTGTCCAAATATTGTGTTAGTTCCTGAGTATACAGAGATGGATAAAATATAGTTGCTGGGTAAGCAAACAAAATAAATTAAAATGTACTTCAATAAGAACTACAATAAGATTATGTATACAAAGCTGAAGTAACCAATGTACAAAGGAACTTTGTGTGTGTGTTGAACAGAACTGTGGTGAAGGGGTTCTCAACTAGCATTATCAGGAAAAATGTCACACAACAGGATTTTCAAAGATGTCTAAAAGTAGGTTGAGTTTCAGGGTGGGGTTGAGTTTAGACAGAGGAAAGAATGTTGGACACTTTGTTCTCACTCTGGTCTTAAATTGATTATGTGTACTGATATTGGCTATTTTAACACACTAATTTTTCATGACAGCTATTTTTTAAGTAAATGAAAAATTTAATGCCTCTGTATTTTTAAAACATGCATAACTAGGAGACAAACAGCTATGATTTGGGTTCTGGAGATAGCAATATGAATGGCGTCTTGTGGATTTGAGAAAAGAGGTAAAATTTTTAAAACACTGATTATCATGTCAGCAAGGAATCTACTGAGAAGTGTTAAGAAGACAAAATGATCAGAAATCATTCTGGCACCAAGAAGCTTTTGATTCGGATTTTTCTACATCCTCAGAGGGTCTAAGTGTTTTCATGTTTGAAGTGAGGGGTCTCCTCACAGATCTTTAGGGTCTCCTCAAATTTTTAAAGCATTATTTGATTCTACAGAATGGTCAGAGCATGAAGATAAGGCAAGAGAGGCAGTCTTGGTAATGGAGGAAGCACAGTCTTAAGAGCCAGCAAATTTGTTTTGACCCTGGCTGGACTTTATACAAATTGATAGATCTAGGGAGCAAGGGTCTCAGTTCACTAGTAAATCTAATTTTCAGAACATCTATTTTATAGAGATCTGTGGATTTATGCAATCATTTGGCCAAAATAATTGCAGAATTCCTTGAATATGGTAGGTATTTAATAAATATTAGTTTCTGTTCCAGTTTTCCTTTATTCTGATGAACAGAAACTTTTTTTTCCATGTTCAACAGAAACTTTTTGATCTCTTTTACAGAAAACCTCACATATTCAAGTATTAAAGTCTGATTATTCTCAGACACAGATTGTCTAGATCATGGCATGGCAAAGTATGATAGATAAAGTGAAGCAGAGAAATGATTAAGGCATCATATAGCCAAGATATTTGATATTTGATAACAGTGGTTTTTTTTTTTTTTCCAGTGAGAAAGTCTTTAACAAATTCATGTCATGGTAACCTCAGCTGATTTTCTCTCTCATGACCTTTCAGTTCTGCCTACTTATTAATACTGATAACCACACAGCCTGATTAGTCAGCATCTTTGCCAATCAAGGGGCATTTCTTACACACAATAATTCTCTTGCATTTCACTTCACAGTCAAGAAGTGACTGTGACCAGGGTCCATAGGGAGAAGTCCTCATATAAAGAATTCAGTGCTTTTATAAGGACATACTGTACCACATTTACAAAGAAAAAACCATAAATATTACTACAAGAGGCAGTATAGCTCAACAGGCCCTAAAATAAGCTGAGTGCAGAAACTCTAAGACCTAACGAACGTGTAAGTCATACCCCAGTACATCCTGGGGATTTTCTGTTTTTGTTTGATTCTCTTTATCAGTTCAAACTCAGTTTCATATGAGTTTAAATCCTTTGCTTTCCGGTACAAGATGTAAGGAAGGGCACTTCTGGCAGGAATTGGAAAGGCTGTTCATTTTCTTTGATAGTGGGTGGTTATTTAACCTTTTATTAAGAGGTTGTTAGCAGTGATGATGCAGATAGATATCTGCTTAATATTCTGGGAAGACTGGCAAATTAAAAATCTGATAGATGTAGGTGAATGCTCAGCTTGTAATTCAGTAACTGTGATTTTGGGCAATGAGCCTACTTTCTGTGGGGCTGTTTCCTCATCTCTAATAGAAGGCTCCTAATAACCTCAGCCCAGAATGTTGTGAAGAGCAGTTGAGATGATCAGTACAAACTGCTGAGCAATGACTCTTTTACAAAGTAGGCACTCATCAAATGGAGGCCATCATAAGACTCCAACGTGCCTACAGTGTCAGCCTTGTCAGTATAGGTTCCATTTCCCAAACAAGTGAATGTAGTGTACAGTCAGAGGGACCAAATTCTTATTTCTGAACGAGTGATATTTCAACCCTCAAATATTTGTTAAGGAGGTCAAAAAAGTAAAATGAAACTTGAATTATTTTCTTAAAGAAAATCTGCACAATTTTTTTCCCAGTAAAACAGAACTTGGCAAAAGTTTTTGGTCATTCTATGAAAGACAACTACTGAGAAAAGGCAGAAAGAGATGGGACACAAGTAACAGTCTTTTAGCACAGTAATAGTATGTTGCAAACATAAGTAAGAGAAGCCATTATAAAAATGGAAAAGGATGTTACTTTTCTTGTCTAGAGTGTGTTTTTAGGAGAACATGTTGGTATGAGTGGTGGCATGAGCAGTTGTGATTACATGAATACACTATGATTACCTGACTGATAGTAAGCCTGCTAATGTGACTGACAGGAATGGAGAGAGCTGGTGTGGAAAGGTGGGGATAAAATTGCAGTCACTGAGACAAAATGTTTTTATCCTGCTGTATATTTTGCACAAAGTCAAATAAGTTGTGATGTTGGTCTTTGGGAAAATAGCCAGTGACTTTCTATGCTCATAATCTCAATTCCAAGCCTACAAAATTGCTATATATACTCCTTAGAAAAGTAGTCAAAGTCATTCCATGGAAAGCAAAAGCATTTCCAAATAAAGTTTGAAAGGCTGCATGTTACATTCCCACTATGAACTTATCACAATATACATTAGCATTTTAAAAACTCTGAGAAATCCTACAGTATAAAATAACTGAGTAAGGAATAATTCGATGGATTCCTTTGCTATGATATTTTTATAAACATCCTGTCAAGCTAGTGGACTAGAAAGCAGACTTTGGAAAAGTCTGTAATTGATTATCAGTAAAAAAAAATTGCATGTAGAGTAATATGAGGAAGTAAGCTGTTTTTGGGAGATGGACATTTATAATTTTATGTCTACTGAAATATATGCCCTATGCTTTCTCAGTGTTGATATTCTAGAATCATCTGTGAAGGATGTATTGGTATTTTTTGGTTCTTGTTTATGACTGTTGAAATAATTTTCTTGTAGTATACAACTAAGTAAGAGCCAGTTATTTCATCATTTCATTTTTATATAATAAGACATCAAAGACAGATTGTATTGTCTGACAAAATCCTTTTCAAGTTTCGTTCCATGGTTTTTAATTCCTGATGGAGTTTTTATTTAACTAAAACTATTTTCTTAATTTGAGCAATTCTCCCAGTTGAGGAAACAGCACGGTTAGTACTTGTCAGGAGGAAATGGGACTCTAGAGAGTTCTTTGAAATAGGAAACATTTCAACAGAATATCATCTTGCTTTCAGCTGTTTGTATAGATGCAATTTCTGCAATTCTATACCTCACAGCTCTAATTTCTCTTCATCTGTGTCTCAGACTTTCATCAATAATCCTTCTACTGAAACACACTTGACAAGAGAGCTAGGGTAGACGCCCTTGCAATATCTTCTGAATGTCACTCAGCAGTGATTTGTAATCAGGCTTATACATTTCAGAAAGAAAAATGTACAACTAAGTAGAAGATTCAATCCATTTGAATCCAGTTTGGTCTCATGTTCTGTTAGCATTTTATAAAATCACCTTTTGATTAGACAGTGGGGATTTTTTAAAAAAACATAAAATATCAGTAATTTTGAATTCCTATTATGGGTATATCCATAAATAAAACCCTTCTGTAATGTACCATAATGTAGGAATTAATTGTTTTTTTTTTGGATCCAATTATATCCACCATATACTCTATGATTTCTAATGCATCTTTCTAACCTAGAAACTTTATGATACAGCTGTAATACCATCCATATTATCGGTATTAGGAAGAAAGGTCCTGGTCTGTGCGTGTGTGTGAAGTAAGAAACTGGATTCCTCATGCTCTCTTCTGAAATTAAGGTGTATATGGAATAGAACCTATGATTATTCATTATTTAAAAATTAAGTAAGAAAACACAATTGAAGATATTGTTTCTGGATGTTGAAAATGCTAACTTAATTTTTGTTGATTTGGACTTTTCTGTTTACTTTAAGAAAGTTCTTAACTTCATTCTAATTGGGGCTGGAGCAGAGGCTTAGTGGTTACAACACTTGCCTGGCATGCACGAGGATTCATGTTCCAACCCTGACACCACATAAACTAAGTGTTGGAGCAACAAGAGCCAGATGAAAAACTAAATAAAATTGATTCTTTCTCTCTCTCTTGTTATCTTTCTCACTGTCCCTCTCTCTCTTAAAAAATCATTCTAATTATTTTTAACAAATTTTAGAAAATTTAGTACATTTTTGAAGCCATATGATGTGATTTTTCTCAATTTGTACAGTAACCATATACTCAAATTACATGTTCATTATTTGTTTATGTAGTAGCACTAGAGCATTATGGGAAAAATATATATCCCAGACTGTTTTCCCCTCAACTTCGATATGTGTATGTGTCATGCAAGTTTAGTTATACAATAAAAGAATAGTGTGTGTTAAACATTTGTTTGGAAGAAGGAATGATGAATTTATAATAATAGCCTTTGTCTAAATATAAAATTAGATGAGGTGTAGCATATGACCCTATGCTATCACTCTTCTCTGTCGAGAACAAATTGTACTGTTTGAGGAATTCTTGTGAGCTCATACTTATAGCAGCTAAGCATTATACGATTTCACATGAAGATCTAAATTGATTGATTCAGAGAGGTTACTTTGGAAGTGGGGAAAGTGATGAGGCCTTTATGCCCATTTAACATGAGTTTTAATTTCTTTCAGTTGAATTTGTAGTCATTCTCCTTTTGAAGTTTTACATTGATAAATTATAACTACATATTTATGGGATTTGAAGTGATGTTATGAATTTTGATTGCATCGTGGAATGACCAAATCAGCCAGCCAACCTGTTCATCACCTCAGACATTTGACATTTTTGGTGATGGGAACATTCAAGATCCACCTGCCAGTGACAATGTACAGTAGTCAACTATTAACTGTATTTAGTGAGATAAGAAGAATAAGTTTGATTTTTTGAGATATGTTTTATAATATGGTGAATATGGCTAATAGCTGAGTATTATAAAATTCTCCTTTCATTCAATTGTTGTGGAAGAAGCCACAGTTGGGGTGTGAAAGAATACCCTCCTCCATGTGTCCATTTAATGTTTGGCTTGCTCTGAAGAGCCTGCCAAGTGTCAATCAGAGATGTCTGGACGCTTATTTATGCCCAAGGAACAGACAAAGCAACTCACCTCTCACAGGTCATCAAACCATCTCCAGATGGCAAAGAACATCTGACATTGCCACTAAGTTGCTTGTGCTAAAGACTGGTGGCCAGGATGAGGTGCTCCATTAGCACTTACTCTCTCCTGAGCTACCAATGTGTCACAAGTTGTTTTGTATTTCTTTTCTCTTGATATGCATTAAAATAACTTATTCTCATAAAGATGCATTAATCAATTGCATATGGCTACATAATAAACTAGTAGGGGCAGAGTTGAAATTTAGAATCTATTTAGAAGAATACAATATTTAGCTTTTCCCTGGAATATGTGGAAAAATTTTTTAAATTCTCTTATCATTGAGGTCCCAGAAGAGGCTGTGATTAAACATAATAAAAAAGTAGAAATGTGAGTTTCTATCCAGATCAGTATTTATTTTTAATTCAATAAATGATGAGCAAAATTATGCAAACCCATGCATTTGCCCTGAGTTATAATTTTATTATATTAACCTCAGCTGACAATATATTAGTAGCTTTGGCTTACTTAAAATTCTGCCTTTTGGATATAAGCACACATCTAAAATTGACTCAGCACATTTATCTCTTTCTGGGGTCACTAACTGGTTCTCCCCACTACTGAACTTATTCTGTGTGTTGCCTTTTTTCTGACATTACTCTCTCAAATTTTTGACACCTGGAAATTTCTCTCTGTATTAGTTTCTTTATTCAGTTCAAGCTTTGTAATTATAATAAGATGCTAACATGAATTAATGGAATTTTGCTTCTTCTTCTATTTAGTATTAATGGCAAGGTTCTGATTAGAGTGGACGTTGCCCAGTTACTTGTAACACTGGGCTCATGAAGAATGGGCTGTGCTTTCCCGTGAGCTAGGAAGGCTGTGATCTTTGGATGCAAGTTGCTCAGATGGAAGAAGTAATAATGCTCTCAACAATGTCTGAAAACATGATTTTTAAATTTTACTGCTCAAAAGAACGGGTGCTAATAATAAATACAGGAAGCAGTAAATATTTGTGTATTTGTTTTGTGTTCTAATCCGTGTAGATCATTGGTTCAGTTGTATTCTTTTCACAGAATACATTAGATCATTTAGTGCTAGAGTACGTAACCATCGAGTCGATTTTCTATAAAATGAGAAGGTTCACTCTCTGCTCAAATTAACTGAATGAGCTACTGCCAGTGAATATTCAACTCTTGTGGAATTATCCTCTATTGTATATCAGGAAGGCAGAGAGGAAAGGATTCAGAGAACAGAGGTATGAATCATTATGTGAGTTTTTGAGAAGTATGAATACTGGTCGATTCTTTATTCCACTTATGGGCAGTGCTTTGAAAGATTAAGACTAATCCTTTTAAAAATTTATGATAGTAGAGGCTTTGGGTGGATTCTGGAAATGAAAAATCATTTTTCTATAATTATAAAAACCACCAATTTATAATTTGAACATTATGAAAACAGCAATTTAATTTGAATCTGTTGCTGAATTTGATGTTATCAGATACATTTTTAAAAATTTTTCTTCACATAATAATCAATCATAAATGGGACTTTCTCTAATTGTTATTAGGAATGAGCTACCAGACTATGATATTGATGAAATTTCTACAATTAACTTGATCAAATGCATATGCCAAATTAAGTACAATTTCAGGTATGGTAAAATTTTTATTTTTCTGACAGACATTTGTATTTTAAATATTGCCTAAACATTGGTCATATATTTAGTTTTATAGCTTTTTCTGTTCACTGTAAAAGGCTATAAGAGTCAGCATCTTTTGATTTGCATAAAGATTGGTGATTTTTTTCTATAATTTTGTATTATTATACCTGAAGAAACACTTTTAATGAAAGCAGAGATAATCTGAGTTTCCAAATTTTATATTAGGGAGACAATCAGAGTGTTTTAGTTTTAAATCAGTGTAAATTATATATGTTATGAGGAATTTCCATAATCACAAATTTGTTAGGAAAGATTTAAATTTATTTGGGCAGAAAAAGTGGACTTTTTAGAATAATAAAAACACATGACATGGAAAATAATTATTTCTTCAGCAGACAATATATATGTAGTGACAAATACTTTGCTGTAATCCAAAGAAAATAGCAAGGCATTTACACAGCACAGTCGGACTACAGGGCTTGCCGCTAAGGGGGTGGTTCTGACTGGAAGCAGGAAACATAAGAGTGACTTAGAGGATCAGGGCCTGTGGAGGAAAGGATGTGAGAAAGATTACCACTCAGTTGACTAAGGATTGCTTTTTTGAAGAAAGAATTCATGAAGTGAGCAGAGAGAATTTGGACTCTTAGTTACGAAGTATCTACCGTGGTTAAGGAATTTTAGTCTGTTCTTTCACTTGATCCCTTGGGTCTCTACAGATAAAGTGGATATATTGTAGTTGGGAAGGCAAACACACAGAAAAATCAGCAATTTGCTTCAGTTAATATAGTGAGGATGTAAAGTAATGCATTAGAATCAAGTTCCTCCACTCTCCTATTCTTACTCATGATGTATAAAATAAGACACATGATTGAAAACACTATTACTACTTTCAAAAGTTTTGGAATGCCTGAATTATTTTTATATTGTTTTTCTTTGAAGAAGTATTTATGAAAATTTCACTTAGATTCACCATAATTTCAGTAACTGTTCTTTTTGTAGTGGCTAGGGATTGAATGTAGGGCCTCTTGGATGCCAGGTAAATTCTCTTCCAATGAGCCACATTCCCTGGTCCCGCAATAACTTTTTTTTTGACAACACTTGTTCAGGTAGCAACAATGTCCTACTTTTAGGGTCCTACAACTGCATATTGTTCATACTTGAGGTCTTCCTGCCTGCCACCTTTTGTTTTCTTTCCTTTCTCTCTTCCTTCAATCCTCCCATCCTCCCTCCCTTTCCTCCTTCCTTCCTACTTTCCTTCCCTTCATTATTTTCCAGCTTTTTGAGGTGTCATTGACAGAAATTGTATATAGTTAAGGTATAACATAATTTCTTGGTGTGTGTATATGTTATGAAATGGTCAGCACATATAACCATTTTTTATATTCTTTGACTGACATCTGCCCATTTTTTCCCCTGCTCCTTGAACATTTGCATCCACTATTCTACTCTCTGCTTCTATGAGCTGGAAATTTTTAGACTCTATTTATAAATGAGATTGTGTCCTTTATGCCTTTCTGTGGTTTACTTGACTTAGCATAATGTCCAAGTCACCAATAGAATTTCCTCCATTTTTTTTTTTTTTTTGGTTGGGGGAGCTTAACCACTAACCACACCCCAGCCTTTTTAATTTCTTTTTTTTTTTTTAATTTTGATACAGTGTCTCCCTCAGTTGTTCAGGGTCTGGCTGTGTTGCAGAGGGTGGCCTTGAACTTGAGATCCTCCTTGCGCCCCTCCTATCTGAGTCTCTCTAGTTGGTGGGATTACAGGTCGGCACCACCATGTCCAGCTGATTTCCTCCTTTTTAAAGGCTGAATAATTGTGTGTGTGTGTGTGTGTGTGTGTGTGTGTGTTCATAGTGGCTTTGTGTGTGTGTGTGTATGTATGTCACATTTTCTTCATAAATTCATCTGTTGACAGGTACTCAGATTAATTTCATAACTTAGTTATTGAGCAAAAATAGCCTTGACTGCAATAAATGTGACAGAACAGCAACTCTTTGAGATTCTGATAACCTGATTAAAACATGAATGAAAGATCTGAATAGACATTTATCACAGGAAGACACAAATGACCAACAGATATATGAAAAAATGTTCAGCGTCGTTAGTCATCAGGAAAATGCAAATCCAACACAAATTAAGATATTACCTTCACATGTTTCAGAAGTCTGTTAATAAAATGAAAAAAGATAGCAAATGTTGATGAGGATATAGAAAAAAGGAACTCTTGTACACTGTTGGTGAGAGTGTGAATTGGTACAATTATAAAATTAATATGGAATTTACTAAAGAAATTAAAAATAGAACTAGATCTAGCAGTTCCATTCCTGTGTATATATCGATAGGGAGTGAGCAATTTCTTTTGATTCTTGCTAAGATGGAGTATATCCCAAATAGGCATTTAGGTAAGGAACTTGGATGTGTTTTCAGTCTTTGTAATTTAATAAGATGTTTTTGCGTCTTTGCTAATAATAACAATCCAATGGAAAGAGAATCCTTGGGGAAGAATCTTTCCCCTATTGTCTCAAGACTATTGTTCTTAGCCACTGTCTTCTTGCTTTCCATGTTGTTTAGAAATTGGAAGCCTTTCTGATTTCTGTCCCTTACAGATATTTTTAAATTTTATTTCTTATCTGCCTAGATATTTATGTAACTTTTCTGCTATAACCTTTAAATTAGAAAGTATGAGGTTTTTGCCTTTTCTTTTTTTCATAGACTTTGCTCAGAAATGATCAACTAGTAAACTCTGGTTTTCATTTAATTTTTGGTCAGGAAATATTTCAATAGTTGCATTTGTAGTTGTTATGTTTACCTTCTTTTAGTTTTTACTTCTGTATTTAAAAAAAAGCTGAGTATTGGATCTGTTCTTTGAATTATCACCAATCTTTAATCATAAGTACTGAAAAAGTCATCAGAAAAACCTCAAATAATTGCTAAAATGGCAAGAAGAATGGATTATAGAACTTATGAACTGGCAAACCTAATATTGATCACTTTGCCAATTTGAGGGTGGGTATAAAGAAACTTATTATTAAAGGAGAAACTGATTATTAACAAAAAAACTGATTATATATTTAAGAATGGAAACTTTATATGCATTTAAGAAAGAATATATTGACCGCTTCTAACCATATGAACTCACATTAACAAGTTATACCCAAATTATCTCATTTTAAAAATTTGTTAATTATAATACTTTAGTAGATTTTAATTGAAGGATAACATACATATGCAAAAATTAAGTCTTTGGTCACAATGAACACAATCAGGTCAAGAAGAAGAATGTTGGTGTTGATTCCTCTTTAGTACTTATCCAGCTTCCACTCCAAAATTAACTACTTTTCTGAATTAAAATGTATAGATGAGTTTTGCTTATTTTTGAGCTTTTAGTGAGTTTATACATTGCTTTGTGCCAGTTTTCTTTTATTTCACCCTATATTTGTAGAATTCTTCTCTGTTGTATGTTCCAGAAGTTTATTAATTTTCATAGCTGTTACTGACATTCCATTGTATGAATCTATTATAATTTATCTTTTGATAGATATTTGAATTTCTTATAGTTTGGAATTATTATGAACAATAACATTCTTATACATACCTCTTATGTATATACTTATGTATATAAATTTTATAGTATGAACCTGGGTTATAAACCTTCAACTTTATTATATAATGCCAGTCTTACAAAGTGATATTTACTTATCTCCAACAGCGTATGAAGGTTCCAGTTTCTCCATATCCTTGAGGACCCTGGTATTTTTAATTTAAAAAATGTTAACAAATCCAGTGGTTCTACAGTGTTGTTTTAATTTCTAGTGTCTTAATAACTACTAAAGTTAGCAAATTTTCATTTTAGTTTCAGTCATTTAAATATTTTCTTTTCTAAGGTGAAATATTTCAATTATTTAAAAAATTAGATAGCCTAATAGTTTTGTATCAGAATTCTATATGACATTTTTATAGTGCACCAATCTCACATTTTTACTCAATGATATTTTTCTTCAACAGAAATAGCTAATTTAATGTAGTCCAATTTACTCATCTTTTCTTCATGATTTGACCTTTTCATCCAATTAAAAACAACCTTTTCATATTCAATGTCATAAAAATATTCTTTTACATGATATTTCCTCCTAGGTCACATGTAGATCATGGGATAGATTTCTAGGTTTAGTGTGAAGAAGGTTTCAATTTTTTTTTTTTTAGTCTCTCTGTGGTACATAACTGAACCAGCACCATTTATTTAAAAGTCTTTTCTTTCCCCTACTACATTTTAGTGCCACCTTTGTTACAAATTAAGTGCAATGTGTATCTTTGTCTGGATTCCCTATTCTGTTCCATTTTTTCCTAGATGTATATCCTCTTATTGGTACCAAATTATCTTAATTATTATAGTTTTATAATAACTCTTGATATTCTGTAGTGTGGGTTGCCCAATAATGTTCTTTTTCATTTCTCTGGTAATTTTGGCCCTTTCTATTTATGCAAAGTTTATAACTAGTTAGTGAATTCCATAAAAAATATGTCTGGTACATTTATTGTGATTATGTTGAGGGTATCAATCAAAGTTGGAGAGTGAATATTTTTAAAATATTGCATCTTCCAGTTCATGTACATGACATATGGCTTCATTCATCTACATCTTCACATTATTTATCTATTTTTTATTTTAATTAATAAGCTTTATTTTTTTAGGTTCACAGGATAATTGAATGAAAAGTACAGAAAGTTCTGAAATATGCCAGCCCCCACTTACACCCAATATTGATATCCTTCATTTTAGTGGTACATTTATTATAATTAATGAAGTGTCATTGACACATCAGTATCAAAGTACATAGCTCATAGTAGGGCTCACTCTTGATGTTGTGCATTCTGTGAATTTTTATAAATGCTTCCACCAAGATAGTGATGTACAAAATTACTTCCCTGCCCTAAAAGTCCTCCATGTTCTGCCTAGTTATTCCTCCTTCCAACCTAATCTCTGGTAATCACTGATCCTTTTGCTGTCTCTCTAGTTTTGTCTTTTGCATAATGTTGTATGATTGTACTCATATAGTATGCAACATTTTTAGATTGGTTTATTTACTTTCCTGTGTTTCTTTCCTGTATGCCTTCTTATGGCTTGTGATATTTCTTTTAGTGATGAATAGTATTTTATGATCTGGTTTACCATTTTATTCATTTGAACCACTAAGGGCCATCTTGGTTACTTCCGTGTTTTAGCAGTTATGAATAAGGTTACTATAAATATATCCTTATGCAGGATTTTGTGTGGACAAAAGCTTTCAGCTCCTGTGGAAAAATACAAAAAAATGCAGCTGCTGGATTCTTGGGTAACAATAAGTTTAGTTTAACAAGAAAATGTCAAACTCTCTTCCAAAGTTACTGTACCATTTGAATACCCACAAGCAGTGAATGAGAGTTCCTGTTGCTCCATAACCTTGCTAACATTTGAACACTTATCAAGGCCTTTGATTTTGGCCATTTTAATATGTGTGTAATGATATTTCATTATTGTTTTAATTTGAAGTTCTCTGATGGCATGTGATATGAAACATCTTTTCATATACTTATTTATCATGTGTGTATCTTATTTGGTGAGGCATCTCTTATGGTTTCATTCATAGCTTCATTCATTTTTTCAAAAATATTATGTACCTACTATGGTGAAGGAAGGGTCTATAATTCATTGGGTGCTATAAAGATAGGACAATCACATGTCGTAAACAAAGTTACCTTCTAGCAGGGGCTACTGTCACTTATCCAACGTAACTATAAGACTAGACCAACAGGTTTTTGAGTCTGTTAAGAGTCAGAGATATGGATAATTTGCATTTGTTTTATGTGGAGAGATTCCATCCACCTACATGAGTCAGGAGGCTTCATCAAGGAGATAGCAATTTACTAGCATCAGCAATTTTAAATTGGACACAAGGGACAAAAGACAGGACATTTATGGTGGAATGAGAAGGGTATATGCTTTAGAATCAGAAAGGTGCCCTGTTCAATTTTTGGCTTCATTAACTAGTTGGGAGTCATTATTTAACTCAGATTTTAAGAGTAGGTTTTAAATTCTCATTATCTATTTCTGTCATACCACATCAGGTTTTTTTTTTTAAACAATTTTTATTTAGTTTTGCATGTGGCCTTCCTTGCTCTAAGACTCTATTGTGTACGCGGTGCTGGGGTTTGAACTCGCATACTCACGCATGCCAAGCAAGTACCAGAACTACTGAGCCACCGCTCCAGCCCCATCAATTTTTTTTTCATATCCAAAATCAATGTGCATGTTTCAGGGAAAGAACCTAAAACTCTGGATAATGTCATGTTTTAAGAAGCTATGTAAAACCCCTTCTAAGTTTGATCTGGTGATTATCTTGCTTTCTGTTTAGAAAAGTTAGAAACATCAATACTTCTTTTTAGATAGCAATGGCATATATTCTTGGTTAAAAATTGCCAAGTAGTTGTCTTAATCTTGGAAATGAATCAAGATAATTAAAACATTCATAAAGCTATTAAATTCTTGTAGTGTGTGCCTTTTTGTTTTCTTTATATCTCCTGTATTATTTATTAAAAGATGCTCAGATATTTTATTGGGGACCAGAGAAATAACTATTTTCTGCCCTATTAATCCTGCATAGTTATATGTAATAATAATAATAAATATGTTAAAGGGGGTTCTTCCTGTTTCTTTTTCATAAAGTTATTTTAATTCCAAATACTTTTTGACATTTCCATTCCTGTGACATTATGTGTTCCTAACTTACACTTTTTTGCTCACAGGGGTGGAATGTTTAATGCCCTTTATGAAATTTCTCTGTCCTCAGTGGGGGATGCCCACAATAAGCTATCACACCTTAAATCCAGGTTAGTTTGGTAAAACATGAGCGATTGTGATAGCAAATTATTTTAAAATATGAAGCCTAGAATTTGTGCTGTTATAAATTTAAATTTGGACTAGCATAGGAATACATTTTCTCTGGCTTAAACAGGGAGGAGGAAGAAGAGAGAGGGCAAAACTCAATGCTGTCCATGCATGAAATTGGCTTTGGTAATTGGCTTTGGCGGTACTAAGGTACTAAACTACAGAGCCTCACTAAATGTGAGGCTGGAAGAGAAGGGTATGTAGTAATTAGTCAGTCACTTTGACTTTTTCGACACAGCTTAGCATTTATTACTGTTTCTCTCGCTACTCTGACCTAAATCAATGACCTTTAAGTTGGAATATATTTCACTGTGCCTAATATAGCCCTTCCCTTTAACACTACTATTATACATTAAAAAGTTTTTAAAAGTAAAAAAAAAATAATTGATTCAAAATGTGGAGGACACCTACCCATCCATGGAAGAGGGCTATTTTTAACTTCACTAAGCATTGAGAAGTGGTCATTATGAAAACAGAAGTGTCTCATTTAGTGTAAAAATGCAAGCAGGACATTTATGATCAAGGTGAGAATTACAACCTTATTTCTTGTCAGTTTTGTTAGATATAATTTGTTCTTCAACCAGTTTTTTTGGGGAGAGCTAGTTAAACAAACGAAAAGAAAAATAGAAACTCTAAGAGGCAAAGAAAACATTCTTCCAATATAAAAAATCTTTTGCTATTATTTTGCTGTAAGGCATGCAACTTTGGAACAGGTTGGTTTTTAAAAACCAGTCACTGGAGATGAAGTTAAACTTTACGTTATTTTAAAATCATCCTGATAGGCTTTCTCATCTAGAGTGCTCCAAAATTGTTCCACACCTCCCCTGCCCCCACCATAGTATAATTCTAGGCTTACAAAATCAGAAACTTTAAAAATTAAGACCTAGATTTCACACTTTAAGCATGATCTTTAGGCTATTTAAAAACTCTGAAATTCTGAAAACCACTGATTTAAATTAATTTAAATTAAATTAAATTATTTCACACAGGATAGTAAGATCTTTTATGCTGTACATTTAATTCCTGAATGTTTTTGTGTAATGAGAAAACAGAGAAATTTTATCAATTTTTGTAAAAATATAATAGATACATAAAAGGCTATTATGCATTTCTTCTTCCTTAAACCTCTAGCCATGAAATTAATTTATATCAAAGGAAAACCAACTGGACTTAGCAGGATTTAAACATCAGAGCAATTTTATTGAGAACAAGAAGAGGAGTAGAAAGTTACAACATGAACTGACTGGAAAGCATAGAAATTCTGGCTTTTTGGTGGAGTACAGAGTGGAGTCAGGTATGGGGTGCCTTTGGAGGGATGGTAAGTTTTCCACACAGGATGGAGGAACGGAAAAGGGGCAATGAGAACTAAGGCTACTGTTTAAAATTAGGGTCTCAGATAGAAATTTCTCACAAGTAAAGTAAGTCAAAACAGATAAATAAATCATTCATTTCAGCTCAATGATTATGGCTATAGCATTTAACAAGCTCTTTATTCTATGAGGAAGATTTTTGTACATTCCACTTTAGGATGAGGAACTACAAGAAATTCAAACAGTATTTGACTGAATCTCATCGAGAGGCAGAAGCCACACATGAGATTAGGGACTGGGAAGAAAAATTACTGAAGAGAGAAGAGTCAACATAGAGGACAAAGAACACATAGATGGATAGATTAAAAAGAATGCATTAAAACTCCCCCCTCTAAACTTCATGAAAATATTAAACACTAAGAGACAATCAGAATAGAAATTTAAATTTGTTCTCCATGAACTTTAATTTTATGGAATAGTCAGACAAAAAGCATGAAATAGACTTAAACCGTGCAATGAGATAAATACAAATAAAACACCTTCCTTTTACAAAGAGTAATAAATCATACAACAAAACTAGGTATATAGATATTAAAAAGAATTGTAAATCAGAAATAAAAAAAGCAACAAACTATTAATAAAAAAATAAAATGGGAAAAAATTCAAGAAATTACAGTGGTACAAAAAGAAATTTGTGAATTGGAAGGTGGTACAGAAAAACATCCAGAATTCAGGAAAGAAAGAATTAAAACTAAAAAAAAGTGATCTGGAAATTTTGAATTAGTGTCTACCCTAATGGCTTTAGTTTAAATTCATAATTTCTCTAAAGACTTCTATCTCCAAATGCAGCTATATTCTGAAGCACTGGGAATTTTTGCTTCAAATTATGAATTTTGGCAGGGGGTGCATAGTTCAGCCCCATAAGGGCAGAGCAAATATTTAAAGTTGTGTATGGATAAGGAGAACAGGGAAATCCCAATGTAGTGCTCATGGAAATATAAATTGACAAAAACATCTCGGAGAGCAGTTTGATAATAAGTAAGTTAAATATATTCTTATCTTTCATCCAGCAATTCTACTTTTAGTTATTTTGAAAAACCTTTGTTCAAGGACACAAGTTGGTTGGTATGTATAAGAATTTTCATTATAACATATGGATGTGCTGCATCTCTCAAAATAAATGATGTTGGGCTGTACAAAAAACCAAGTCAAATGTAAACATAAGTGGCAGGATTAAATATATGTATAATTATATCCATAAAAACTTTTAGAACAACTTGCACTGTGAATTGCTATCTCTGCAAATATGTAGAGTAGCTTAAAACTTTCATGCTTTTATAAATTTCAAGGCCAGGAAGCTGTTCATATCTTGAATGGAAAAGGTGATAGATTTTTTTTTTTTTTAAAGAGAGAGGGATAGTGAGAGAGAGAAAGAGAGAAACAACTTTATTTAGTTTTTCACATGGCCTTTGTTGCTCCAACACTTAGTTGTGTATGTGGTGCTGGAGTTTTAATCCGGGTCCTCGTGCTTGCCAGGCAAGCGCCGAAACTGCTGAGCCACAGCTCCAGCCCCTAAAAAGGTGATAGAATTTGGATCATTGATTGGTACCTAGATATAGTAGGTGGAATAATGGCTCCCCATTTATATGTCCATTTTAACCCCCAAAATGTATAGATATGTTATAGGGCAGGGGGAACTAACTTTGCAAAGGAAATTAAGGTTGCTCACTGACTGATCTTAGGATAGGGAGATTATCTTTGAGTATTTGTGTGGGCTCAATGTAATCACAAAAATCCTGAAAAGTGGGAGAGGGAGGCAGAAGTCAGCATCCACACGATGTTATGTGAGAAAAGGTTTGACCACTGTTGTCTTTGAAAATGAAAGGTGTCCATGAGCCACAAGAGCCAGGCATTCCAGAAAAAAGAATGGAGATAGCATTTTCCCTAAAGCCTCCAGAAGGTACACAGTCTTGGCAAAACCTTGATTTTAGCCTAATGAGACCCAAGTCAGACTTTTGTATTGTTTGAAGTTTTCAATACTTTTAACAGCTATAATAGAAAAATGAACACAGTGAAAAATTCATTCATTTATTAGCATTTTATTACTTAAAAAATAGAACTAAATGCAGAAGTCTTATATTTTCTTTTCTATCAGTTCAACAGCATTAGTTTCTTATTAAACTCCAATTTGAAGGGACTTTGTAATGACAGCTAGAAGTTATATTGAGATGACCACCTGCCTTGAGGAAATATATCTGAATATCAGTATTTGAGACGTTTTGGATCTTGTGGATGTTTCAAATAATTATCTCAGATAATAGCAATTATTATTATGATTATATCCTTAAATTGTTAATTTTCAATGTCATACATAGCTTGCTTTGTCTCTGATGTATCAACATTTCACTAAATAGAGTGAACTAATTTTTTTCTTTTGCATGTTTATATACTTGCCTTTAGCCATAAAAAATTCATTAGTAGGAACAGATAAGGTAATGCTATTAACTTCTGTTAGGAAACATGGATGGTTTCCTTAAGAAAAACAGAACAAACAGAAAGTACTCACAGATAAGTTCCTTTCTTTCTGCTTTGTGCATTCCAAATATTGCTAAAGGTTTGCCATATATTGCTTAGACACTAAATTCTAATGTCTGGATATGTTTTGTTTCCAGTAACATTTTGTTTCTCTTCCCTTAACATTCTCTTACTCAAATGTTATAGTTGAATAATTTTTAATAAATTTTGGATTATAAACAACTGGAAAGTTATCATCCTCTTCCAGAATTATCTTTCATGTAACCAAATGTATTTTAAGTTGACTTTAGAATCTCAATTCATTTGTGTTGTCACCTCTGTATTCACTTATGGATCTTGTTAACATCAAACATTTCCTTGACTTCTAACTTTTTAAAAATTCTTTCAGAATTCACCTCATTTTTCCTGTTATATTAAATATAAATCTCCGAATCTTCATATAATATTCAGTGGATTTTTATCTAACCCTGCTGAGGACATATGCAATTTTTTGCTAATCAAGAAAAAAGAACGATTCAATAACTTTCTTCTTACTGAAGGAGACATTGTTTTGTTCTGTCCTATGAGACAATGAAGAAAGAAAACCTTAGAAAGACCACTTCTGGTATTTTCCCAATTTCACTCAAAGTATCTTGGATAATTCGAATAGTATTTTTACAGAAACATTATTTGTGAGATGAAGATGCCTAATTATTTTAAGCCAGACACATTCCTTTCCAGTGCAGAATAATGCTGTGAGATTCCCTTCCTCTCTCTTCCTCCCCCTCTTCCTCTTTCCTCCTAATTGCTTTCTCTCTTCACCTTTATTTCCTTCTTGCTCTTCCTTCCTAGTTTTCTTACTTTTTCTTTTAATTTGGTTTTGTCTGTTTTGAATCAATTCCCTTTTGCAGATAACTTTTCTTTCTTGAGTCTCTTTCTATACCTTTGCCATTCTTCTATCGCCCTTTCCCCATTCTTTTGCTGTCGTGGTTTCTAGTTCATGTGTTTTTCCTCAGAACATCCATATTAACTACTTCTAAGATATTTTTACAGAACCAGTATCGGCATAGTCCCAAAGTCCAATGAAGGTGAGTGAAAGTGTTTGTATCTTCCCTCATAATGTGGCTTCAGATATAATGCCCTTGCTGTTTGGCATGCATCTTCCTCTTGGCCCTCCACCTCCTTCATTAAAGAGCATAGGGTTTTTAATTTTGCAGGGGGTAGTAGTGGCGGTGATTGTACAACCAGAGAGAAGCTGTGGGAAACACCCCAAGGGTAGGGGAAGAGCAGAGAGCTAGTTCTACCTCCCTAGCTGGCCCAATCTCAATGGCAGAGCTAACAAAATGGCAGCTACCAACTGAGGGACTCCTGGAATAACTGTCTTTGTGCAACATGTCTTAGCAGTTTCCAGAACTCAAAATCATCCCAAGTGTTATTTAAACTAGAGGAACAATTACCAGCAAGTTGTACCAACTAGCAGCAAGACCAGGGCAGTTTGCTGCTCCAAACCTTGTAATAATATAACCTTGAATATTATTTAATTTTTTTGACTTACATGTCTGTTCATGACAGGGTTTATTGTATGTTTTATGTTATTTTATATTAATGTTCTTGCTTGCTTAATGGTTGATAAATGAGTTAACTTTACTATTATCTGATCATACCCTATTTTTGCTCATAATCATATATAAATGTTGTTTAACTTTGTTTTCAAGGATCTCCATGTATTCTCATTCTTCCTGTATAATCTATTATTTTCTAACTACACTATCCTTTCTATCAAATAAACTCCTATTATAACTACAATTTTATATGAATAATTTTAGAATTTCCATACTTATCTAATTTATAGTTTTTAGTTGAGTAACATAGCTTCATCTTACCCTATTGTTTAATTCTTTAACTTTCTATTTTTATAGCTTTCTCTTATCTTTATGAAAATTATGTTTTCTTACATGCTGTTCAAAGAATTGGCCAAAAGTTCCTATAATACATCAGTAAGTGATATGTCCTCCCTTGGAACTGTTGGGTGATACTCCTTTTTTTAGTGCTGCATTTAAAAATTTTTTTCTTCTGTTTACTCATCTGCAAGTAAGGAGAAACCTATTCAGATCTAGTGTTTGCTGACAAAATGAGTTTGGAATTTGCCTATTGCTCTTGCAGATCCATTTGGTTGCTGGAGAAATTGACTTCTTGTGATTTCTTTTAATACCAGTATTTACAGGATTTTTATTTGAAATATAAAAGTGCACCTTCTATATTTCAAATAGCCTTGTTTTAAATTTTAACTTTAATAATGTTATTTAAATTGTTGATATTTGTTTTGATTTTTCCATGTATTTTTATTCAGGCATAGCTCATATAAAGTCTAAAACTTTAAGTATACAGCTTGTTAACTTTTTACATATGTATATACCCATATTACTGCTACCTATTTTGAGATATAAAACATTTATAGCACCACACAAAGCTCCTTTTGTTATTTTCGCAATCAATTATATCTCCACCCACCTGCAAAGGTGACCACTATTTTTGTGTCTATCACCATTTTGCCATTCAAGAACTTCCTACAGAAAAAATCATGTATTATTACATCTTTTGTATATGGCTTGATGCATGGTGACAGTTTTCTAAAAAAGTGATTATTTGTATGTAGTATCCTATGTCTTCGTCACAATTCAGGTTTTTATTATATTGCTGAAAGTTATTTTGATTGGTTTTAGTATTTTGTTACAATAAAGGAAACAAATTATAAACATTCTTGACCATGTCTTTTGTTGTAAAAATACGCTAATATTTCTTGGATATATACCTAGGAGTAGAATTGATGTGCCATGTGATACCATATGACTCTAATCAATACCAGCTATTCTTCATAGTAGTTTTACTAATTTGTTTTCCATGGTGCAACATATGAGAGTTTTAGTTGCTTTGTATTTTTATCACCACTTGTTATAATACATCATTATTAATTCTCCCATTGTGGTTGATGTGCAAGAAGCATCTTGATTTTCTTGATGGTATTATGTATTTTAATTACATTTATATTGATATCAAATAGATATCCCATGTAAAACATGTACCCTATACTGAGGGTACTATTCATTGTGCCCTTGTAAAAAAGTTTGGTTGTCTATTTCTTTTAATGATTTATAGGCATTCTTTATGTTTTCTGGATGTGAGCCCTTTTATCAATTTTCTCCCTCTTACTCTTGTGTTTTTATGTTAATTATGTAATGTTATCATCCAAATTATATTTTAGATGGCCAGAATATCTTAACTTTAATGAAACTCAATTTCTCAATGATTTGTTTTTTTTTTTTTTATGATTAGTGTCTTAGTGTTGTTTAAGAGAGTTTTGCTTAGCCCAAGGTTATGAAGATAATCCTGTTTTCCTCTAGAAGATTTATTGTTTGACATTTAGGTCTATGATCCATATCAAATTAATTTTGTGTATAATAGGAAGTAGCTATGGTTTTTTCTTTCCCGGTTTTATATACTGTCCAACTCCATTTATTGGAAGACCATTCCTTCTTATTGAAAGGTTTAGGTGCCTTTTCTTAATGGGGTAACTAGTTATTAGTTAATCTGTTTCTGGACTCCTGTCTATGCAGTTGGTGTATTTGTATATTCTTTTGCCAGTATCATATTCAAATACGGTCCTTAAAATAAAACTTGGAATTTGCTAGCATGGAGATCTCAGGTTCTGTGCAAGAAGTGTTTTGGCTATTAAATCCTTTTAATTTTCATATGAATTTTAGAATCAACTTTTCATTTTTCCCACACAACACACATGCTGATATTTTGATTAAGATTACATTGACTCTGTAGATCAGTTTGAACAGATTTGATATTTTAACAACATCTAGCATTTTATCCATAAATATTGCCTATCTCTTCATTTATTTAAGGCTTCTTTAACTTGGCTCAATAATGTTTTGTTGTTTTTCATTGTAGAGACTTCATGGAGATTTTATTAGATTTATTCCTATGTTTTTGATATGGCTGATGCCATGTAAGTGATAGTCTTTTAAAAATTATATTTGCCAATTGTTTCTTGTTAGTGTATAAAAATACATTTTTGTATGTTAATTTGGTATCCACATGCCATTAATTCTTTGTGACTAATGTTAATTTGTGTATTAATCTTTATAGTTTATAGATTCAGGTTTTTTAAGGACAAAATCTTATCATTGTGAATACTGTTAGTGTGGTTTTTATTTTTCAAAATTTTATATTTTACATTATTGGAAGTATATGGTTGAATAAAAGGATAATATATAATCCTTCTTAATCAAAGAGAAGTTTTCAATATTTTAACATTGAAATGCTGACTGTAGAATTTTTATGGCTAAACCTTATCATAGATAATTCCTTTCTATTACTATTATGCTTAGAGTTTTTTAAACTATGAATAGGTTTTACATTTTATTATATACTTCATGCACATTAAATGATAATCATCTTATTTTGTTGAAATGATAAATTACACTGATAGATTTTTCTTGTGTTAATCCAACCTTGTACTTCTTCTTTTCAATAATGTATATTTGTATATTGCTGGTTTTAACATTAATATCCTAATAGGGGTTTTGCATCAATGTTTATAAAATATTTTGACATGTAATTTTACTTTTGTAGAATTCTTTCTAGATTTGGTATCAGAGATATATTGGTGTAAGGGCAGTAGGAAGTGTTTTTGTTTGTTGTTTTTGTTTTAATTTTGATATTCTTTAGAAAATTCAGCATGGAATTGTCGCCAACTTTTTCTTTTCTGTGACCAAAGACCTGACAAGAACAACATAGAAAAGAAAAAGTTTATTTTGGCTCGTGGTTTCAGAGGTCCTAGTCCACACGCAGCCTACTCCAGAGCTCTAGGACCAAGGTGAGGCAGAACATCATGGTGGAAGGGTATGGTGGAAGAAAGTGGCTCAGGATGTGACAACAGAAAGCAGAGAGAGCTCTGCTCACCAGGAACAAAATATAAACCCCAAAGGTACACTCCTATTCACCTACTACCTCCTCCAGCCAAACCCTACCTGCTTATTGTTACTGCCTAGTTAATCCATATCAGTGGATTAGTCCACTGATTATGTTATAACAGCCATAATCTATTAATTTCACCCCTGAAAATTCTTGCATTGTCTCTCACATGAGCTTTGAGGTCACCTCATATTTAAACCATGACAGAAATTTACATATTTTCTTCTTAAATGTTTGGTACAATTTACTACTGAAGCTATGTGGGCCTGGAGAATACTCTTCATGACAAATTTTTAAAAGCTTAATTGAAGTGTAATTGACATCTAATATATTACAGAAATTGCTAAACAAAATTTGGTGTTTTGCAATATGTTCATTTCTGTCAAACTACTACTATAATCCAGAGAATGAAAATATCTATTATCTTTGAAATCCCTTCACTTTTGCCTCACTGTATTTCCCTTATCTCAGGCAATTTTCTGTCACTGTGTCTTAGTTGCATGTTCTAGAATTACATGAAAATGGAATTATAAATTATATATTTCTTTTTTCTGGGTTCTTTCATTCAACATAACCATTTAGATATTCATTCATATTGTAGTGAATATTTATATCTATATCAGTAGTTCCTTTTTATTGATGAATAGTATTCCACTGTTTAGATACATCAGTTTATCTTTTTACCTTTTGTTGGATTATTTCTTCCAACATAGTTTGCTACATTTACCTCTTGTAGGGTAGCGTCCAGTTTTTGCCTATTACAAATAAACCTGCTACGGATATTCATGAATAAGTCTTTGGATGGTCATTTGTTCTCATTTTTCTTTCATAGCAATAAGGTGTGCATATATAAAGTTTAAGAATGTGTTAAATGATTTTCCAAAAATATTGTGCCATTTTATATTCCTTCCAGCAGTATATCAGAGTTCTAGTACTTCGACATGGTCATGAGCAGTTGGTATGGTTAGTTTTTTATTTTAGACATGCTATAAGTGTGTAGTAGTATTTTGTCCTGATTTTTATTATTATGTTCCCAATATCTAAAGATGTTAAGTATCTTGTCATTTGCTTTTTAACCTTTGTCATATGAATGTCATATAGATCATAAATATTTTATATATACAATATCATTATATATATTATATATATATATATCTCAAAATTTATACTTTTTTCCAGCCTGTGACTCTTCTATAATGTTGTTTGAAGTTGTAGTAGCACTCTTTGATTTTTCCATTCATTTTTTAAAATACTTATTTCTTTGTCTCATTTTGTATATTTCTTATCGCTATGTCTTTAAATCAGCGCACAGTTACATATATTTAATTTTTTATTCTTTAGAATTATGGCTTTCCTCTGGAAGATTGATTTTATTCTTTTTTTATATCTTCTATATCTCAATTAACTCTTAGAACATAGATAGTATAATTATCATTACTACTTTAATGTCAACTGTTAATTCTAACATCTGCCAGTCCTAGTTTGCTCTAGGTTTTAATTCATTGTTTGACTCTTCATCGTGTGTTGTATTATTCTGCTTGTTTGCATAACTGGTTATCATTGTTTGGATGTCAGATTATTGTTAATTTTACCTTCTTCTGTACTGGACACTTTTCTATTTTTCTAAATATTCATGAGCTTTTGCTTGGGATGCAACTAAATGACTTGGAAACAGCTTAGGTCTTTAGGCTATTACTTTCAGAACTTGTTAGACAAGACTAGAAACATGCACAGTCCAGGGTAAATAATTCCTCACTACACAGATGAAACACTTGTTTGCTTACTACCCTTGAATCATGTTTTTAATTTTTCCATTTTTTGTTGGAGGAAGAGGAGTGTTTATGGTCCAGAGTTAGTATCAGAAATAGCACTCGAATTCTTTCAGCTTTCTTTGCTTGGCCTCTGGTCCTTTCCTTACCTGCTTGTGCTAATTAGACTCAATGGAGTTCTCTGGAGTTCTCTGAAGTCTTCCTCTCTGTTATTCTCTGCTCTCCAGAAAACTTCAGCTATCTTGGTTAGCAGGCTTTCAACGCTGTCCCTTCACCTCATATAGTCTGTCAGGCTCGGTCTTGGTTTCTTCTCTCGGTGATGATGTCTGGAAACTATCTAAAGGAAGTAAATAGTAGCCAGAGTAGGGCTCAGCTCACTAGTCTTGTATTTCCAGTGATCAATATCCTTTAGCCCAATTTCAAGAGTCTTAAAAACTGTTATTTCAATAATTTTTATAGTTAATTAGTTGGTTCAAGAGGGTGCAATAGTGGTCTTCTGTGAGAAAGGTCTTAATTACAAATTATATTTTTCTTTGTCTCAGTTTCTAAATTTGCCTTTACTTTTAAAATATTTATTTTTAAATTAATAAAAATTGTACATTTTTATCCTGTGCGAAATGATGTTTTAAAAAATGTGTTCATAATGAGATGATTAAATCCACTTAACTAACTTGCATTGCCTCTGTTTTTGTGGTCAGAATGCTTAAAAACTACTCTCAATAATTTTTCAGAATACAATATTTTGGGGCTGGAGTGGTGGCTCAATGGTTCAGCGCTTGCCTGGCAAACATGAGGACCCGGGTTCAAACCCCAGCACCATGTACACAACTGAGTGTTGGAGCAACTAAGGCCATGTGAAAGGCTAAATAAAGTTGTTTCTCTCTTTAAAAAAAAAAGAATACAGTATGTTGTTATTAACTATAGATGCTATATCATATACTGGATTTACTGAATTTATTCTTCCTGGTTAACTGAAATTTTGTATCTTTTTATCAATATCCCACCATTCCTACCCCCAAAAGCCCCATGTTACCTCTGGCATCTACCATTCCACTCTCTGGTTTTTTTTTTTTTTTTCAGTTTAACTGTTTCAGATTTATCATTAAGTGACATTATGCACTATTTTTCTGTTTCTGGAGAATTTCATTTAGCATTTTGTCTTCCCACTTCATCCATGTTTTCAGAAATGACAGAATTTCCTTCTTTTTAAAAGTTGGACCGTGTTCTGTTCAGTTTGTACACCACCTTTTCTTTATACATATTCTTTGTCTTGTTTTGAACACAGGTTGAGTTCATATCTTGACTATTGGGTTAATGCTGCAATGAATGCGAAGTACAGATTTCTTTCTCTTCAATGTACTGATTTCTTTTTCTTTTGGTTATATACCCAGTAATGGAATTGCTAGATCATATTGCATTTTTTTTTTTTTAAGGACCCTCCGTACTGTTTTCCTTAATGGTTGCACTAATTTACATTGTCATAAACAGTGTGTAAGGGTTCCCTTGTTATTGTTAGTTTCTTAGATAAAAGGCCATTCTAACAGGTATGAGTTGATATTGTATTGTGGTTTTAATTTGCATTTCTCTAATAATTAATGATGCCCAGCTTTCTTTTCTCTCACATATCTGCTGGCTATTTGTAGGTCCTCTTTGGCAAAATATCTATTCATGTCATTTTTCCATTTTTAAAAAATAAAATTTTCTTGCTATTTAGTTGAGTTTCTTATATATTTTGGATCTTAACTCCGTACTAGGTGTATGGTTTGCAAATAGTTTCCCCTACTCTGGAGATTGTTTCCTCACTCTGTTGATTGTTTTCTTGGCTTTCTAGATAGAAATAATGGCATTTTATTTTTTGTTTTTGTTTTTGTTGCCTATGCTTTGGGATCATGTCCTGAACGATCATAGCCTGGATCCATGTAACAGAGACTGAAGATTTTCCTATCTTTTTTTTTCAAGTAGTTTTTCAATTTCAGGTATTATATTTAAATCTTTAGTACACTTTAAGCTTATTTTTTTTAAAGAGAAAGAAAGAAAGAAAGAAAGAACTACTTTCATTTATTTTTTCATCTGGCCTTTGTTTCTATGACAGTTGTGTACGGTGCTGGATTTTTGAACCTGGGTCCTCACACATGGCAGGCAAGCACTCCAATTGCTGACTACTGCTCTAGCCCTTTAAGTTTTTTTCCTCCCATAGGTTATGAGATAATCTAGTGATTCTTTTGCTTGTGGAGTCCCAGTTTTCCAATGAAATTTAATTAAGATATTGTGCTTTTCCCTCTGTTTGTGGCATCTTTATTGAAAATCAGTTGTTCATCAGTGTGTGAATTTATTCTGCTTTATCTGTTCTCTTCCTTTGATAAATGTGTTTGTTGTATGGAAGTACCATTGTGTGTTGATTACTATATCCTTGAAGTACACTTTCAGGTGAAGTAGTGTGGTACCTCCAACTTTGCTTCCCTTCAAAAACACTTGTTTTGGCTATTTGCAGTTCTTGTGGTTCTATATGAATTTCAGGATTTTTTCCCATACTGTTGTAAAAAGTGTAATTGGAATTTTGATAGGGATTTAATTGAATCTGTACAAGATTTTGATAATAAGAACATTTCCACAGCATTAATTCTACAATCCATGAACATGAGCTATCTTTCTGATTATTTATATTTTCTTCACTTTTTTTAATCAGTATTTTATAGTTTTTAGTGTGCAAATTTTTTACCTCTCTGGTTAAATTTATACCTACATTATTTTATTTTTGCAGATATTATAAATGGGATTATTTTCTCAATTTATGTTTTTGATGGTTCATTAGTAGTGTATGGAAATGCCACTGAGTTTTATGTGTTGATTTTGTGTTCTACAACTTTACCAAATCTATTTATTCTCACAGTTTTTGGTGGAATCTGTTGGTTTTATATTATAAGGTCATATTCTCTTCAAACAGGAACAATTATGCTTCCTGTTTTTCAATTTAGCTGCCTTTCATTTCGTTTTCTTTCCTAATTATTCTGGCTAAGACTTAGAATACTATATTGAATGGAAGTGGTGGTAGTTGGCCATCTTTTTTTGTTCTTGATGTTAAAAGGCAAAGCCTTCAATATTTTTTTTCATTAAGTGAGATGTTTGCTATGGGTTTGTCATTTGTAGCCGCTGTTGTATTGAAAAATATTTCATTTCTATCTAATTGGTTGAGAGATTTTGTAATGAGTTGAATTTTGAAAAATAACTTTCCAGCACATATTGAGATGATTATGTGGTTTCTGTCCTTTATTATTACTGAAATGGTAGTTCACATTTATAGATTTGTGTATTTTGAAACATTCTTGCATTCTGGTGATAAATCCCATTTGATCATGAAGAATATTCTTTGTAATGTGTTACAGCATTTGGTTTGCTAGTATTTCATTGAAAATTTCTGCATCTTTGTTCATCAGGGATGTTAGTCGGTATTTTTCTTTTCTTTTAGTGTCCTAGCCTGATTTAGATATTAGGAAATACTGATCTTGTGAAATGAATTTGAACGTATTCTCTTTTTTTTTTCAATTTCTTGGAAAAGTTTGTGAAGGATTGCTATTAGTTTCTTAGGTGTTAAAGAGAATTTAGTTTTGAATTTATCAGTTCCTGGGGTTTGCTTTGACAAGCCATTTTTACTGATTCAGTCTCCTTACTCATTTATAATGTTGGGATTTCTTTCATTTATTCATGATTTATTCTTGGTAGGTTTATGTATTTAGGAATTTATGTACTTCTAGGCTATCAATTTGTTGATGTTTGATTTTTCTTAGTAGTCTCTTACAATCTTTTGCATTTCTTTTGTCAGTTGTGATGTCTTCTCTTTCGTGTGCAATTTTATTTGAGCCCTTTTTCTTTTTTTCTTAGTCTACCATAAGGTTTGTCAATTTTATTTATCTTTCTAGAAAACAAACTCTTAGTTTAATTGATCATTTTTTTCTTCCGTCTATTTTATTTATTTATACTCTTTATTATTTTCTTTTGTTTACTAATTGTGAGCTTGGTTTGTTCCTCTTTTTCTATTTTTTTAGGTGGTTTTATTTAAGATCTTCTTTGCTATAAACTTTCCTCTTAAAACTACTTTTGCTATATCCTATACATCTTGGAATATTAACTGAACATATTAATTTACTTCAAGATATTTAAAGATTTTCCTTTTAATATCTTCTTTGATGTATTGGATGATCAGGAGCATATTCTTTAATTTTTCTGTACCTAGTGAAATTTTTTTTAAATTGATAAATTACAGTTCCAATGTTTTTGTTATGTCAGCTTTATTCTTTTATGATTTGCAATTTTTCCACTTCCTCTAAGTGTAAAATTCATTTGTACAAAATTATTCATTAGTTTGATTTTATTTTTTAGTAAGTTGCCTTTTCCCCTAATTTTGATAATATTAGGTATAGCTTTCAGTTGCTTCTTTATGCAGTCCATTTAGCCACTACCAAATTACTAGTTTGCCTAGTAATGGCAAGTGTTGCTTGCCATTCTGGGAAGGTGGAAAGAATACTGGAGTAGGTGTCTGACAACATAGGGTAAAGTCAGACTGAATCTCATTAGGTACATGATTTTGATCATACAGAAATTTTGTGGTCCTGTTGCTTTATCTGTGGAATAAAAGTAATAGTGGCTATATAGTTTAGAGGACTATATTAGTTTATTGGAACTGATATATTAAAGTTCTTTAAACTGGTAATTTATAACAACAGAAATTTATTTCTCACATTTTTGGAGGGTGCCATGTCCAAATTCAAGATTCCATCAGATTTGGTGTCAGGTGAGGGTTAATTTTCTCTTTTATAGATGGTACCTTCTTGTTGCATCTTCATATGATAGTAGGGAAAAACAGGCTTCCTCAAGTCTCTTTTAGAGAGCATTAATCCCATTCATGAGAGCTCTACTCCTAAAGATACCTCCTGTTAATGTTGTATCAGGGGTTAAGTTTTCAACATATGAATTTGTGACATACACAAACTTTAAATCTTTTTAATTTGATAATACATTATAATTATACATAATAGTGGAATTCATTGTTACATAATTATACATACACACAATGTAACAATATAAAAGTACACGAATTTTTAGAGTACAACATGGATAATGAATAAGGGACCCTGACTGAAATGCTGATTCTTATAAAATAAATTGACTTGGACAAGTTAGTAAACTCTATGAAGGTTACGTTCATATATTTTGTTTTCCTCCCTATCTGAGTCAAAACATCTACATAGTATGCAAATGATATTTATTGAATTAAATGCTTTGTCAATTGAGATTGTAGAAAATTATGATTATCATCCCTTTTTTATTAAATATATTCCACAATTCTAGGTGATATTTGTAAAAGCGCTTTGAAGGTTCAAGAGTACAAATATAAAGGACTATTTATTTATGGTTATATAAATACTAAGATGCTAAAGCAGAATAAAGTTTTATTGATATTAATGTTAAATAATTGGTGTCAGATTTAGAATTTTCAACATGGAGTGAGGAGTAAGGATTACATAGTTCAATGAACTAAATAATAATTTACACATCAATATTAATTAGGTGACCCCCTCCCTCCCTGATTTTTCAGTGTGTTCTGAAAGTGTTTGCTTATTAATTTAAAATTATCTATAACTCTCTTAATCTGACAATTGTAATACATTGAGCTTTCACCTCCCTTTTCCTTTTGAGTGTTGATGAAACAAAAGTTGCTTCTTACCTAGCGAGGAACCCTCCTTTGATGTGACTTTTTAGGAATGATTTGGCTAAAATTGGTATCCATAAACAAATATCCTTGTACACGCCTCTGTGTAAGGGCAATGATGGACTTAATATATTTTGTGGTATTTTTCTAGAACTTTATAGGTTTAAATCTATTATAAGCAAACCAAGGAAATTTTTGAGTTTCTCTAATTTTCTCAAAATCAAACTATCAAAAAAGGTTTGTTTTTTTTTTAACTTATATATTCCATTGTTACTTTGGATCTTAAACTCACATCTTAAAAATTGATATGGCATGATAATGATACTGGTAACCTTGAGTAATTTTGAAGCTGTTCTTGTGTTAATGGGGGCATTATCTACTTTCATTTTGTATGTGAAAGATTAAGGTCATCAAAAACAAAGCAGAATGTGTACTACAGATTTCCTTCACTGTTATGTCTTGGGAGGGGGCTGAGGGGAAAGTTGAGAACAGGAGTGTGGGGTGAGGGTGAAGTCATGGGGAATGGGCATGGGGGCCATTGTCAGATGTGAAAAACAAAAAGGCTTCTTTCAGTTTCCTTTTCCCCATATTTTAAAATATTTCTGAGTAACTGATATGTATCCATATCATTTGTGGTATGCGTGTGTGTGTGTGTGTGTGTGTGTGTGTGTGTGTGTATAAAGGATACAAAGGAGAAAGAAAACTAAAAAGTGTATATATAATTTTTTTGTATATATTCATTTTCTTCCCTTAGACCAAAACATTTTCTTAGTTAGTCTTGGTTCTGCTCAGTGTTAATGGCTAGCTTGAAGTCATGACTTATTTTGGAACACATTTTCAAACAGAATCTATGCTAGAGCTGACTTAGAAAGTTGTGATTCTATGGACTAACATCTTTTGTCTTCCTGTCCCCGGGAGTTT
This sequence comes from Aplodontia rufa, assembly GCA_004027875.1. Taxonomy (NCBI): domain Eukaryota; kingdom Metazoa; phylum Chordata; class Mammalia; order Rodentia; family Aplodontiidae; genus Aplodontia; species Aplodontia rufa. The sequence continues at coordinate 48,564 of PVKS010013665.1, forward strand.
CTGGGCTTGTAGACTTGTGGATATGTAAGAACAGTGTTACATTTAAAAGTATAGATGCCTCAAAGTATTAAATTCTAATTCCTTTATATAACTGTATAATAAATACTCAGTCTTTGTTCCTTAGAAAGCAGTGGTGCTTATTCTTTTCAATGTTGAACTTTGGACTTTACATATTGGTAAAATATTGAGGTTACATTAATTTTTTTAAAACACTCTAATTTTATAGATAAAAGAGTTGTGGAGGAAGGTAAGTAAGCACATGACTTGTCAAAGGTCTCCCACTTTTGTAGTGATAAGTCCCCTGTGAAATACTGGGTCTCAAATATTGTGGTTCATTCTGGTTTTATTTATTTATTTGCTGTACTACATACAGCCTCAAAGAATTTCCATAAACATCTCCAAAAATGAGTGTAATGTCACTTTCTCTGTCCACATGGTTTTATAGCTTGAAGGTTCCCTGAATTTGGTAGTCCAAAAATAAGCAACAGCAACAACAACAAATATTTTCCCCCACCATTATGCAGTGGAAAGAACATTGATTCAGATAATTTATTCAGCCAAATTTATCAGATACTTTCTTTGTGCCAAGAATGGGACCAGAACCTGGGAATAATAAAGTAAATGAAGGATATAACCTTTGTTCTTACTATTTGAATTTGAGTCTTGCAATTGACCACTTGCCTTTCTGATACACTCTTCTCTGATTTTTATATTTAAGGCATATTCTATTTTGCAAAGTTGTGAGAATCAATTAAGATAAAAATGCAAATCAGGGGGCTAGCGCATTGGCTCAGCTGTAGAGTGCTTGCCTGGCATGCATGGACCCAGGTTCTAACTCCAGCACCACATGCATAACCAAGTGTTGGAAAAACAAAACCCAGATGAAAAAACAAACAAAAAAAATGTAAATCTGTTAGTATATTTCTGACAAGCAGTAGGCATTCACTCTATAAATGTTCATATCTAAGAGTTATTGTGAACATTGAATAAGATAGAGTATGAAAATGCTTTATCAGTCAGAAACAGGGAAAAACAGATGGAGTTGGAGTTTTAGAAGTCAACACATACCACTGTTTCTTCATCTTATAAATTCAAGCCCATGAGAAGAGGCAGACACTTCAAGATCGAAGTAGCAATTTCATTACTGATTAAAGCTGGATTAAATATTGCCATGTTCATACTATTACACTGCTGGTGGGACTGCAAACTGGTTCAGCCACTCTGGAAAGCAGTGTGGAGAATCCTCAAAAAATTAAGGATGGAACCACCTTACGACCCAGCTATCCCACTCCTGGGAATTTTCCCAAAAGATTTGGAATCAGCGTATTATAGTGATGTGGCTTCATCAATGTTTATAGCAGCTCAATTTACTATAGCTAGACTATGGAACCAACCCAGATGCCCCTCACTTGACGAGTGGATACAAAAGCTTTGGTTCATATATACTATGGAATACTACTCGGCCTTCAGAGAGGACAATATTATAGCTTTCGAAATCAAATGGTTGGAGATGGACAGAATTATGCTTAGTGAAGTCTCCCAATCTCAGAGACTCACGGGCCGAATGGTTTCTCTCATCTGTTGATATTAGAATTTATGTTGAATCAGTAGGACAGACGGCTGATCTAACAAAGCCTCAAATTGAATGACTTTCAGTGCAACAGGGGGATAGCTCCCTAGGATACTTGGAGGTGTAGGGAAGGGGATGGGGAGGGGG